>SNQJ01S0144891.1:0-23621 GCA_010110895.2 Picea sitchensis
GTATCACTGTATCTCTGTGTTTATGGTTGCATCTCTGATATATTTCTGTTATATTATTGAATATCTGCGATATCTCTGTGCATTTCTTTATTATATCTCCGATCTCATTTCGTGCCGAAAATAATATGGATCATCCATAGTATTCTACCTTCATTTAGTGCACTAATAGCATTCAATGGCTTCCACCACTACAGAAGTCCCTAACATAGAAGTAATCACACGAATAGGTTGAATTTGGTGATGGCGTTGTAGTGCCACATTCAAAAGAGGAACAGGAGGCAGGACCTCTAGCTCCTGCTTTGACCGGATAGGCCCTTTGGGTCCCTCCTCTTCATCGTTTCCCAACATATCCTTCAAGATTCTATCCTGGAAACTCTTCTTGCTCTTTTTAGGCTTGATCTCTCCACTCTCTACCCCACTATGGGAACAAGCCTCTACTTTAACCATAGATGGGTTAAATTCCTCACTTACCTGCTTTTCTTTTTGGTTATACTTTCTTTCAAATCTGATCACCAATGTCTTTCTCGATTGCCTCCATTGCAGTGCTACTATCAGTCTCATAATTCACCATTTCAATGCAGTCAGGATCACGTATCCACTCGCTTATCACATTAAGATCTTTGGACTCCTCGAAACAAGGGTTGAACAAGCTGGATATTTCTGTAAACTCGTATGGCTCGTATAGAAAATCGTTGGGTTCCTCGAGCTCAAAAGCATTTGAGTAAATCATATTTCAGTTGTGTGCTTGTTTTCTGATCGCAGAATGTAAACCCATCTTTACTCTGTGTTTCCAGCAGTGAGGAACTGCAGGAAATTCATAGGTGAGGTGCCCCATTGTACTGAATGATCTGTCTCTCATACTCGGCATTTACAATAGTTTCTAAATCTGGTTAATTTACGACTCATTTGCAAGAATCAACCTCTTCTTCTTCATAGCATTCGATGGTGGTTTCCAAAGTCCTTGCTGCTTGAAAGACTTACTGTATCTGATGCATGAGGTCATGGTCACCTCATGCATGATGTCATGGTCGCCTGTAGCATTAACATCTCCATTTGGCTTCTCCTCACGACATATTTGTCCACGACCTTCAATTCTTCTCCATGAGCATCCCCTCGACACAAGCCCATATGTATTATCTCCATAAAAAAACTTAGAATCTCAAGCAAAGATTAGCAATGAGGAAATATTCCATCAGCTATGATACCAAAATGATGACAACCAACCATCAACAAATACATATACAAAGCAAGGGATACTTGGAGATTATGCTCAACAAACTAGCCAATGAGAAATTATATTTATTTAAATCATTCTGGTGTGTTACTATAGTGTACAAATGGTTCCTTATAAAATGATAGGTGATTATAACAACTATTTCATAATTAGATTAGATGGTTATTTCAAACCATCTCCATAACTACCTCCATGAATTTCTCAACAAATATTTCTCCATAACTTCTTTCATTTCATCTCATCTCTCACTCTCACATAGACTTGTAGAATTGGTCTACACTATTACAAATTATTATATTATTTAGATATTGTTCATAGTTACAAGTAGCAGTTATTCCTTCATACTTCCCCTTAACACCCCCTTAACTAATAGTTGTGATCCATTTATTTCTTTGTTTTCACTTGGTCCTTGGAACTGATTCCATCTTCATCTTCACCATCAATCTTCATTGCTCTATGTCTTATGTGACATTTTGTTTTATTCATTCTTCATCCTCATCTATCTTCTTGTACTTACAAACATAAACATTGTTTAAGTCCATATAAAAAAGTTACCATCCATCGACATACATAATTTTTGGATGCATGTAATTGTAGGTGAACGAAGAAGAAGCCCTTAACATCTATTGAAGCTTGAAAAGTTAAGACTGAGGAATCGATAAAATCTTAGAGAGAATGTCCAAGGTGAATAAGGACCATAAATACCATAAGACTAGGTTCAAAGGAAGCGAGAACCTAGGTGAGGTATCTAACAAGGTGAGAAAGACTTGCTAAGGAAGAAGAGACACATTGAGGCTTGAAGTTAAAGAGAGAGAAGCATATGAGCACATTGAGGCTTGGAGGAAGTACAAGATATTGAGAAAGAACATGGGGCTTAGTAGAAGGAAAATGCCATAGAAAGGTGAGAGAATATGTTGACTTCATGACAGTAGCATATGGAAGAGGAAATTACAAGAAAAAAGGAAAGTTCAGCAAAATGAAGACTCTTGGACATGAACAAAAGAAGCAAGAGGGAAGAGAAAGGGGCAAAGAAAATGAAGAAAATAAAAGAATGAGGCAATCGAACAAAAGTGCAGAAAAAGGGAAAAGAGAGAGAAGAAAGAATGAATAAGTTGAAGAAAAGCACAAGAAAAGGGAGATGAAGACACAAAGAAGAAGAAAGAAGTAATGAATCAAAGAAAGCTAAAGAATAAATAATATCGTGTGTTGATGTAGATGTAGTAAATCCATGAAAGAGACATCTCTAAGAAGTTTAATGGTTCTTGTATAATGTTTGAAAAAGGTCTTGGTCTTATGTTTGTATATAGGCTAGATTAACTCGGGATGAAATTATATGTACCTGATGTAAGATTTATGAGGCATGTAACCCCCATAATTTTTCATGTTGAAAATTTTGTTGTGTTTATCCAAAACCACTGATGTAACGAATGGTTCATGGTAAAAACCACTTTGCATGAGAGAGGACTTGTTGAAGGAAATGAAGAAGTGGTAAGTCGGGAATGGAAGCTTGAATGTGGGAAGAACTACCAATTTGAGGCAGTCCACTAATGGCAAAAGATCTCAGACAACAAGAAAAATTGCAAGTCATGAAAAAGGGGCTTGTGTAGTTGAGCATGAAAGGGAGATTGCAATTCATGAAAAATGGACTTGTAAAAGAAAACCGTGTAACAAATTTTTGCAACATGGCAGATATATAATGAGGAAGAGTGAGTTAGAGGAGCCAATCTACCAACCATGGTAGAAAAATTTATGAACTCGTGGACATGAGCCCATGAATAAGTCTTTTGTTCCTTGGTAATTTGATGCAGGTGCATTGAGAGTATGGTTACGGGAAAACTCATGATGATAATTGATGATGATGCAGGGGGGTAAATGGTATAGGTATCAAGACATCCGATGGAAGAATGGTTGATTAACCATGTACAAGAAAAGGTTTCCTAGAGACGATAGATACAACGAATCGCAACCCATGTATTATGGTGGATGGTAACTTTTTTATATGGAATTCAACAATGTTTATGTTTGCAGTTACAAGAAGATGAATGAGGATGAATAATTAAGAAGACCAAAGATCACAAAAAGCAAAGAGTAGTGAAGACTGAACGTGAAGATGAATATGAGATCATTTGGAAGGAACGAGTGAAAAGAGAGAAAGAAATGGATCACACGTATTCGTTAAGGGGGAGTATGAAGGAATAACTCCTACTTGTGAATATGAATAATGTCTAAATAATATAATGATTTTTAATAATGTAGACTAATTCTAGAAGTCTACATGAGAATGGGAGATGGAGAGAAATGAGAGAAGTTAGGGATAAATATTTGTTTAGAGATTCATGGAGATATAATGAAGAAATTTATGGAGGTAGTTATGGAGATGGTTTGAAATAACCATTAAATTATGAAATAGTTGTTATGGTCACCTATCATTTTATAAGGGACCATTTGTAAACTAAAAGGTAACACATGAGAACAATCTAAATAAATATAATATCCATTTCGAGGTTTTCTTGAGCATAAGCTTCCAGTGTCCCTTGATTTGTATATGTGTGTGTATACGTATTTGGTGATGGTTGGTTGTTATAAAAAGGGGATGATGTTGAGGGAGAGGAAGGCATTCAGGGAGGTTTGGGACTTGATACAATCAAATACCTAAGAACATCTAATGTGGGAAGTAAATCATTCTTGCAACATGCTAAGGAGAAGGCTTTGAAGGAGATATTTTTTTTGATATAAACGATTAAGATATTTTTATTAAAAAAGGGTTATGTAAACCACATCTTTCAGGAGTACAAAAAACTCAGAGATTATATCTTCAACATCATAAAAAAGAGATTGATCTTCCCTCATATTGTGAGAAATTCTAAAGGTCCCATACAGTCTTATACAAAAATGCCAGGTATAAATGGCCATAAGGAAAAAAGAAAAAATAGAGAATTATTGATCATCATATACTGACGCAAGTGCAAATATGTGTCCACCTCTTCCCTTCTTGCACCCTCGGCGTCGATATGAATTCATTTCTCCTCCTCTTTTCCTGTTGCTGACGGTTCTATATGTGGACTCTTGGGAGGAGGGTTCGATGCCCTGGATTCTTCAAATGCAACGTGTGCCTGTTGCTTGTGAGGTTGCTGAGGGAGATTTTCCAATTGTTGATGAATAGATCAAATGTGCACAGTATTTCTATTAACATCCAACAAAAATACTACCAAATCCTCATTTCATCTAACTTCCTTCATTTGAATTTGTTGTTGGAGATGAGCATTCATGTTTCTTATTTCCTCAATTTCTCCCTACTGCACTATGACCTGATCCTAGAGGGTGTTGATGGTGAAATTGTTTCATGGGTATGAGTCTTTGTTGTGTTTCCACGTATTTTGGAGCCTTAGAGAACTGTAAATTGACTATCTATGCGTCAATAAACCACTTGAAATTCATAGATTGTTGTTAATAAGTTGTTTTCCTTGCTTACCCATATTTTTTCTCTCACCATCTTTCACAATATGAATTAACTGTAATGAATTCAATTCCCACGCATGGGACGATGATGCCATAGATTGAAATGATATCAAACAAAGTGGAGAAGTGACTCTTGTTGACACAGGTGATGCCAAATTTGTATACATGGCTTGTGTAAGACCGTATTTTCGAGGCAGGGAAGCTCAAGTGGAATGAAAATATGCACAACAGACATGAGCTTAAAAGAGAATACTTGATGCGACGAGAGTGATCGGCTTGGGAGAGAGGATGCCACATTTCCAATGCATGGGAGTTCCAACTGGTGGATCAGAACAATCCATGACGTGGGGTCCAAATCTTCCATAGGTCCCAGGGGTCTTTGGATTTGCATGACACGTTGGAGGTGTGGTTCCAAGTCGGGCATCATAGATTGAGTACATTGCCTGATTTTGATTATTTCTCCACCAACTTAAATACATAGGGCCACTTCTTGTTGACTTAGGGGAGAAGCTCATATTTGATTTCATTATTGACTTTTAGAATTTTATGTTCCAAATTCTTTTTTTCCTTAGTGAGAGAGTCCACCGAAGAGTTTTGCATCCTAAGAAAGTGATAATAAATGACCCTCTCAAATATTTTCTCAAGTTATCTGATACATGAGAATATTGTGGCGAGGGTGGGGTGGACTCTTTTTATATGCCTTCAAAGTCCCTTAATGATTAGGCCAGAGTCCCCGATTACCACCAATCTATTGGGACTTCTGTCAAAGATGAGGCGCATGATTTCCATATAGACTGCCAAAGCTTCTACACTTTTTTTAGTGGCTGATCCTAATCCCCATGAGAATTCCAAAAACTTTTTTCTGGTAGAGACAAAGGTGACTCCCCCCGCACCTGTCACCCCTAGTTTTGAAGGAGATTTAGCAAGGTAGATTTTTTTTTGAAAGAGTTCTTAGAGAAGGAATAACCCCTTCTAGTGTTAGAAAATGATCACATTTTCCTTGAATATTAGGGTATGTTAGGTGCCAGTTTTGATTCTCTTTTTACTATCCAACCAAGTGATTCACCATCATTTTTTACCATAACCTTTCCTTTTTTACCATTTCAACTAACATAATGGCATAATGTACATAATAAAGGTAAAATGTTGTTCTTGGTTGAAAATTCTTGATTTTGGTTAATAAACATAGTTAAACACCATTTTACTCACTAAGTTATTAGCATTGCATATATTACAGGTATTTATCATGTGATGAGTCCAAGTTCATCATGAAGACACTCCATCATGATCAAATACAACACTTGGAAGATGCTCACAGATATCTTAGGGTGGCGACATGTACATTTTTTCTACATTCTAGCAACTCACCACCTCAAAGTCAACACTTGGCCAACTCGACAACAAAGATCAGAAAATCTGTATGAAATCATTAAAGGACCTATAATTATATTCCTACAATCCAGGGATCAAAGTTGAATAGGTTTAAATTTATTTCTCAATCAAGAAAATAAAGGAAACATCTTCGACAATCATGGGTATCCTACCTCTTAGGCCTAGTATGAGATCTTATTGTAACTTCTTCACA
Organism: Picea sitchensis; assembly: GCA_010110895.2. Taxonomy (NCBI): domain Eukaryota; kingdom Viridiplantae; phylum Streptophyta; class Pinopsida; order Pinales; family Pinaceae; genus Picea; species Picea sitchensis. The sequence continues at coordinate 6,279 of SNQJ01S0144891.1, forward strand.
TAAAGAGGAACAAAATAATATTCTAGAGATATTCGAACTAGTCATGTAATAATCTATAAAGACACAAGTCAGAGAATGAAAGGAGTTAATAAGGATTTTAATATTACTCTTGAAGAGTCATTTGTGTAACCTATAATATTTGACAACCATTGAATACAAGAACGATATTTATGATCCATTCATGGTGTTAGTGTGTTTTTAATATTCTAAGTTTAATTATCCAAAATATTCTAGGAAGTCCCCTGGTATGTGTTGTGTTTTTCTTTAAATATTTCTAGTAGAATTAACTTGTATTTGCAATTCCCTTTCATTTATGCAATTCCTGTAATCAAAGGAAAGTTTCTATGATTTCTTGTATAGACAAACAATTCCTATAACTTTTCCAAAATTACAGGAAATTTAGTATACACGAATTCTCGTAATTGTCTAAAAAATATAGGAATTTATGTAACTCATGTAATCACATGTAACTTATGAAATTTAACAGCTAAGAGAATTATCTTAGTAAGTGATTTTAATTGAATAGTGTAATATACTAATTTATCTTATTTCAAAGCATTTATTTTTCTATACTTTTCATTTAAATTTAAAATTAGACCATGACTCATAACTTAAGGTAACTCATTCGAATTTACACTATTTGACTGAACAAGTATGATAATAGATATAAACCTAATGTTTGAATCAGTATCGGTGTTTCTACCAATTGAAGGTTAAATAAGTCCCTTAGTCCCTAGCATAACCTTCAGTCCCTGAGTTAAAATATGAAACTTCTTTCTTTAAGTCCGCATTAGATTTACTTTCCATGGAAATCCTAAGTGAATACAAAACTAGTTTCACACATATGGTGTTTACACTTCATAAGTTTACTTACCCTAGTTTGATAACTAAATGCTTCATAATTTAGTCAACTAAAATACTTGACATTTTGGTGCCATTGTCGGGGATGTGTCAAGGAATTGGTTTTGGAAATCATAAGTTTTCCGTTGTTTTAGTTTATTGTTGTTTCTTGATTTTTCTTTTTGTAGATTTTAGATTTTTCTTGCAATATTTATGATTTTCTTATATAAAGACAAAAAGAAAAAAAAAAGGTTCTTATACTTTTTCTTGCATCTTTTTTTTCCACACATTTAGGACAAGGAGAAGTGTAGATGATAAGATGAGAGGTACGGACCCACACATTCACTTTAGTGAGTATGCACAAGTCCTGGTCATGTGTGATTTGCATGAATAAATCAAATATACCTAGAGACAATAAATGTAGGTTTGTTACATCAGTAAAAGAAGTTGCTCCATCTTTTTTAGAAAAACCAAAGTGGTAGAAAAACCATAAGTTTCAGAAAAATTGAAACCCCCCACAAAACCACCTACTAAATAATCCACTAAACCATCCACTAAATCATCTACACAACCATATACTAAATCATCTGCCAAAATACCCATCAAATCGTCCACAAATCCCCCCACCACTAAATTTATTGCAGTTAATAAAAGGGATACAGGTAAGAGAATTGTTGTAGTGAGCTAAAATAAAACACAAACCGAGGAAACTATTAAACAATTAGAATATCTAGAGGACACACTAGAGGGTTGGAGTAAAAAAAATTGAATCTTTCTGGAGACTAAGATGGCTGATTAAGAATATCATATTGAAGGTAGAAGACCAGGTGTTCAGGGTGAAAGAGGACCAAGAGTGGGAGGATAAAGAGAGAGAGGACTAAGAATTGGAGGAGAACAATAAAGAATACCAGAAGGAGGAGAAAGAGAAAGAGGCTCGAATGATGAAAGGGACAAAATGGGAGATGAGGAAGAAGAAGTTACTTTTGGCTTTGGTAATGAGATAAAAATGAAAAACATTCCACCTTTAGTTATTCCTAACATCTATGGAATGGCCTCTAAATACCTTGATGCATTCCTTTTTGAATTTGATATTTTATGTCACACATATGGATATACTGATGATTCTCACAAGTTTTGATTATTTCTTGCCATTTTGAAGGGCACTTCCTTAAAATGGTTTTGGGGATTAGGATAAAGTACCATTAGATATTGGGACACCACGAGGAAAAATTTCCTTAAGAAATATTAAACTTATTACAGACCACGCAATTCCAAGGAAGACATTTTTAGGATGGCTCAACAAGGGGATGAGAGTTTAGAGGACTATTTGGAGAGGTTTTTATACAATTTACAGAAGCCAAAACATAGCTCTTTAAATATTGATGTTATTCGTATGATATTTTTAAAGGGAATTAGAGATGAATATATTGATGTTCTTAACCTCATAGGATCTAGGGATATTTCATTTCTACCATTTGATCAAACTTTTGAGATGTGTAGGAAGCATTCCATAAGAAAATCTAAGGATGGAAAAGGACAAAGATAAATTCTTTCAAAAGTCACCAAATCAACAATGAGTATTAGTAGGGATGAAATTGGTAAATTGCTAGAAAATTTTAAAAATGAACTTCTTGGCACATTTACTTCTTAATTTGATGTTTTTAATGCTAAGAAAAGACAACAAAATCAAACAACAACCTTAGTTATTTTTTTCTTGATTACAGAAATAAGCATCCTAAAAATGAGTTTCCACTAAATAGTGTAAAGATTTGTGGGATTTATGAAAAACATCATGCGACATAAAATTTTCCTTTGTTGTCCATACTCAAATCATTTTATAAAGGAGATAATGATGCAGTAGAATCACTTTATAACATTGCACCCAAGTGACCTTGGCATCCACGACCACCAGGTATGTCACAAGATCCTTCTCATCAATTTCATGTATTTTCTAATCAAAAGTCTATGCAGACATCTTGGAATACTTCCATGCCATGGAAACAATGGTTTCCTCAAAAAAATCCTAATCATCCTTATCAACAAACATGGAGAGGAAACACTTATGGAAATCAACCACAATATAGTTCTCAACCACAATATTAGACCCACTATTAGTCACCACAATTTAATCCACAACAACAACAATACCAAGCATTCCCACAATATCTTTCATCCATACAACCACCATTTCCATATCATCCCCAACTCACTCAGCCACAATTGTTACAACTTCCATCAAATCAAAACCCCCCTGGACCCATATAAATCCATGCACAACTAGTGGAAAACACCAATAATAAAAGGATAAAGTTGTTTACAATGTTGATGTAAACAATATTTCTACTTATCTCATTGCCCCTGTGCAATTATAGGAAAATTTTAGTTCACTCACAGGATTTTTCTGCACAACTACAGAAAAATCCTGCACAATTATAGGAAATTTATGCACAATTACAGGAAATACCCACACCATTAGAAGAAATTAATTCACATTCTGGGAAGGTTGTCAATAAAAAACCATCCATTATAATTGAGGTAGAAAAGGAAGAAACTCTTGATAAACCTGCTAAACATAAAAATCCAATAAATGAATTTGTTTCCCTACAGGAACAACTTAAATCCTCTAGGAAATCACCTTTCCTTGAAAGGTTAACCTTAGGAAAAACATGAAAAACCAGAAAATTCAGTTGAATTTAACTTTTGAATGAATTGAAAAATGTCAACACTAAAATTCCTTTACTACAGGCCATAAAATACATGTCCATTTATGCCAAACAAATAAAGGAATTGTGCAATAAAAAGACTAGAAGGAAAACACAAGATCCTCAAACAATATAAGTAGTTGGGAAATTAGCTAGTTTAAGGACTAATAAAGTCATTACAGAAAAGTATGTTGATCCCGAGATCTTGATAATAACAAATTTTTTCAACAAATTTTCTATTATAAACACTCTCATTGACTTAGGTGCAACAATACCTATCATGACGATGGAGACTGCAACAATTACACATTATCAATCTTCAACCAACCCCTATAGTCCTATAACTTGCAAACAGATCAAATAATAAATTTGATGGGATAATTCAAGACATAATTGTCTCCCTTGGGTCATGGGTGTAACCAATAGATTTTATGATACTCTAACCCAAACATAATTTCGGTGGGAATCCTTTAATTTTGGGGAGATCATGGTTAGAAATAACATATGCATTCATCAACTATAGATCCAAAAATATGACATTCATAAACATTGCTGAAATAAAACATATTTCATTATACCCCCTTCCAAATCAGTAAACAAATTAGATAACATAAAATGGTTAAATGAAATTGATACTAATGATGAAATAATTCAGTCAATCTTGACCATTGCACAAGCTTTAAATCTTAAGGAAAATACATATGATAATATACTCAATCATTTTATTTCTCATCCTTATTTTTCTCCGTATTTTAGGGGGGAGACAATAAAGTTTAAACGATCTACATCATACAGTTCTCAACAATCTACATCATCAAATTTGCAAGCTTCATTATCAAATTCTGAACATTTTTTTGCTGATTATCTTGTTGGGAATTTTTTTTAGAAAACATATACAGTGGATAGCTTAACATATCTATTTCAAACTGGATTTCTTGTAAATTATGTATCAAATTCCTACAAAATTTATTGAAATTTCTCATTGGAAAAGCCTAAACATTAATTATGATCTAGATGATAAACAACATAAGAAATTATTTTCAATCTTGCAAAATTTTTCTAATGTTATTTCCTGGGATTATACATATATGAAAGGTATTCATTCTAATAAATGTACCCATCACATTTACATACAATAAAATGTTAAACCCATCAGGAAACCAAAAATAAAAACAAACCCTACCTTAAAAGACATTGTAAAATGGGAGCTTAAAAAATTACTAGACGTAGATTTCATCTACCCTATCTCAGATAGCCAATGGGTCTCACCCTTGGTAATAGTCCCCAAGAAGAATGGAAAATGGTGGGTATGTGTAGATTATAGAGAAATTAATAAATCCACATAGAAAGACCACTTCCCTCTACCTTTTATAGACCAAGTCCTAGACATATTGGGTGGAAATAAATATTTTTCTTTCCTCGATAATCAAATAAGAATAAATTCTAAAGACCAAGATAAAATGACTTTTACTTGCCCTTGGGGAACCTATTCTTACAAGGTATTACCTTTTGGACTTTGTAATGCACCTACCACATTCCAAAGGGAAATATTAACTATCTTTGTTGATTTAATTGATGATTGTGTAGAGGTGTACATGGATGATTTTTCAGTTTAAGGGGACATTTTTGGAGAAGCCTAAGATAAACTGGATTTTTTTTAAAATATATGCCGAGAAACAAACTTTTCCTTAATTACTGAAAAATGTATTATGATGTATACTGATGGAATTTAGCTTGGTCATCATGTTTTAGTTGAATGTATTAAGGTTAATCAAGAACAAATCACAATGATTATCAATTTACCAACTCCATCCACTCAGAAGGATGTGAGAATCTTCTTAGGACACGTGGGGTATTATAGATGGTTTATAAGATATTTTATGAAAAATTATTCTCCTTTATTTAAATTGTTTTCAAAGAATGCTGAATTTTATTGGAATACTAACTGCTAGGATGCTTTTGATGCATTTAAAGAAAAAAATTCTATTACTCCAGTGTTGAGAGGAACATATTGGACCTTACCTTTCCATATATCTATGGATGCATCTAAATCAACAATAGGAGCAATGTTTGGATAGAAGGAGAATCAACAAACATATGTTATTTATTTTGTCACTAAAAACCTAACTTCTACTGAACTGAACTATATTGTTAGGGATAAATAATTTTTTGCAGTTATTTATTCAATTAATAAATTTAGACATTATATCACAGGATATGAAGTTTTGTGCACACTGATGATTCTTCCATCAAGTATTTAATGAATAAACCAATAATGAATGGTAGAATAAAAAGATGGATTATTTTATTACAAGAATTTACTATCATTGTTTTAGATAGGACATGAAAGGAAAATAAGGTAGCAGATTTCCTCTCCCTTATCAATAATGTTTGTGAGACCCTTCCTGTAGAATACAATTTTCTTGATGAACATGTTTTTGCAATTTCTGTTGAAACTCCATGGTTTGTTGACATTGCCAATTATTTATCCACAATAAAATTTCCACCGCACTTTTCACCAAAGAAAAAACAGAGGGCTATCAAGAAAAGTGATAAATAATATTGGATGGGAGGAGACCTTTTCTAAACTGGAGAATATTTGAATTTCTACAAATGTATTAGAGAGGATGAAATGAAGGATATTTTGAAGGCATGCCAAGATGATCTCTGTGGTGGACACTTTTCAGACACAAGGAGAGCCTACAAAATCCTTCACCTAGGGTACTATTGTCCCACTCTCTTCAGAGATGCCAAAACATACGTTAGAAGTTGTGATAGTTTTCAAAGGATGGGTCATCCAGTTGAAACTGATGAGATTTCTCTTCAGCCTCAAGTCCTTATAGAACAATTTTAGAAGTGGGCATTAGACTTTGTAGGGCTCATCAATCCTATATCAAGGAGAAAGAGGTATATCTTAGTCTGTACCAATTATGTTATCAAATGGGCAAAATCCAAAGGTTTTCTATATGCCGCTTAACATTCAATAGTAGATTTCTTTTTTGAGTATTTTTTTGTTCATTTTGGGGTGCCCAGAGGATTGTTACTAATCAAGGGGCACAATTTACCTCCAAGTTAATTCAGTAAATGGTGCAATGGTACAATATTAAGAACTTAAAGTCCACTCCATACCATCCATGATCCGAAAATCCTTAGACACCACTTATTTTTGAAGAATATATACATGCAACGTCTAACTTGATTCAAGATAATTTCCTGATCATATTGAGGTGATTTGAAGAAAAATGATGATGTGCTCTTTATCCAAAAACTCATAAAATGATGATTAATTTGCAGAATGATGAGATGACACAAAAAAAACAAAAGAACTCAAATTACATATGTATATGACATATATTGCTTCATATTCAAAGTCCCTTTAGATAGTATGATTGTTCTCCATCATTTCAAAACACCAATTGCATTAGAGCATGGGCTTGCAAGAATCTAATTAAATGGAAATTTATTTAATTACACTACTCAAAACAATAAAATGAGTTCACCATTAGAATCCTTGTGAAATTATGAGAAATTTGACTATAAAGTCAACCAAATTATGATCTGGCTCAATTTCACCCTCTTTGACACACAAAACAATGCACTAAAAGATCATTAGTGACAATATAGACTAACTCTTTTACAAATGACCTCAAATTACAATACATAATTAAAATTATTCATTATCCTCATGGAAAAATGAATCCAACTAGTATAAAATTGACTATATTCAAACAAAATACCTCATGGAACACATTTCTATACGACACCAAACTAGGATTTCTTACTGCATGTACTTTGAGATAGGTCATACAACCCTGGGAATTGTTCTCTACATAGAGATATGAACACTTGGTATGTGTGCAGACATGGGAATTTGTGTCTCGAGATCTATGCCCAATATATAGGCTACAGATCCAAACCATAGCCCAAACTCCACATAGATACTTAGGAAACTTAATGTTAAATTTAGTGGGATATTTAGGCATATTGGTTAGACCATTGGATAAATTAGATGAGGTCGTGAGTTCTATTCCCCACAATCCTCTCCTTTGTCAACATATTTGTTGGTTAGTTTTATATATTTTATATATAGTATAAACATATACTATATATGGTGTATTGTTTAAAACCTCTGTGTGAATTGTTGAACCAGGGTTACATTACATGGAATAGGTGTGGTCATATGGTTATATTAAAAATCAATAAATATGGGTCGAGGGATTAATCCCTCAGCCCTTTTAAAATCCATTCGAAAAACTATACAACTTTAAATAATTATCGCAATGTATAGTGTTAAGAAACACTAATGTGGTGTGATGGTAGGGGAGGCTTTGTTAAGGATTATGGAGGTTGTGGGTTCGACCCCATAAACTCCATAAGTTTTACATAACTCTAACCATTAATGGCCAATGGGAGGTCACCACGTAGTGGCCTCTCATTGTCTTATCCATGCCACTTGTCGATGAACAATAGGTCCACTTGGACTGTACTACTTTCCTAGTCATATGCCAACCTATCATGCCATAGCACTTGCACGGTCATGTGCCACTTTTCGCCCTTGCAGCCATGACACGTGTCAAATTTGACTTTTTCCATTTGACTTAAATTTTGATTGCTCATAACTTTTGCATAGGAACTCCATTTGACTTGTTGTTTGCATCATTGTAAAGCTAATGATGAGAACTACGTAATGATGTCCTTTTCTCGGTCATTAGAGATGAACGAATTTTGAGCTTTGTGGATCCCCTGGGACCTTTGTGAGCATTCTAGATCCTCCTGGACTTCTGTGAGAATTCTTTAGATCCTCCTGGATCACACCTTCCCATTGAATAACTTTTGGACCTCCAAAAGTATAGATATTCAACAACTTAGTGATGATAACTCACTTTTCCATCTTGCTGAAACTTATAGAATTTAGGCTTCATCTTGGATCTCTGATACTAGGTATTAGATCAATGTACTTTGTCTACTTTTCTGGAATATGGCTCTGACTCTGTCCTCTAGCATTGTCGCTAATAGCTCTGGTTTTGGCTCATAAATTCCCTGATAACAAAAGTCTTGTTCACTGAATCTTTGCAATACATATATCATTTATCCAACATCCATTCCCATCTCCCATTTCTGAAGATAGTCTTTCTCATTCAATATGAAACCATGTCAAATGTTGATCTATTCCTTTCTCTTTTGGACTCATTGTTCCCATACTGATGATGCATTTGTAGGAGCTTCTAAATGAATTCCTTGTCCATTACTTCTCTTTCCTTGAATAAAAACTTGAACTATATTATTATCATCTGTACATGTCTTGCTTGTTTTCAAGATGTACATCCACATGAACATGACATAGTATTTTGAAGATGATTATAGCATGCATCTATATATTCCTCTTAAAAGAGGTTTATTTCTCCTTTACCAACTCTAGAATGTTTTTCATTACTTCGATGCCCTTTCCACTTTCAATCTACATGTTCCAACTATCTGCATCCTTCTATTCCTTCTCCTTCAGTTCTTCAGAATAAAAATGTTAAATTAGACAATTTGATCCATATGTAGCCATTTAGTTGTTTACAAGACAAAAAAATTATCTATATTTTTTTCGAAAGGCTTTAGAAATATTTATAACGAGATTCCTCTCACTTAGAATGAAGCGGATGTATAGAAACATGTTTAACGAGATTCCTCTCACTTCTAACAATATGTAAGGTGGCTATATAGAAATCTCTTTTACAAGATTCCTATCACTCTTTAAATCATATAAGGTGGAAATATAGAAAGTTTACATAATTACTCTCTCTTATAATCTATAATGATTGGCTTACAATCCTTTTAATAGACTTTAGGATATATCTACATATGCATATTACATTTACAAATATACATATTTACAATGAAATCTTTAGATGGTTTTCTTATGGACTCATTCTTCCCATTGTATTGGGAGGAGTCTCATAGCTTCCGACCTCTAACAATGCCTATGAAATTGATGATGAATCTGACATTGAATCTCATGCAGAATCTGATGATAAGTTTAAGACAACATTAGAACAAACTATACGCTTTCCCAATAGCATATATAACCTCTCCTTACAAATACCAAGCATTATTGTTTTTTCTGGAGTAGCTTCCCTTGAATACACAAATACCTTGCCATTCTAAAATGCAACTGCATATCCTTCATATTCAAATTCCGAAACTAAGAGTAGGTTTACATTTAATTCTAGAACATATAACATATGCTTGATTCCCCTAAATCCTCCTGAATTGAGATGGAATCTTACATATCCATACCCTCTTATTGTTTTTCTGGTGTTGGTTCTAGATCCAATATAGCAATTTGTGTCAAATTATGAGAAAGTCATGAATATTGATCTCATCCCTGTGATGTGGTGAGATGAGCCACTGTCCATGAACCATTCCTTGATGTCTTCATATATCACTTTTCCAAGACCAACCATAAGGAAGTATTCTTTCTGAAGTCTTTCAGTAAGACCATTAACTTCATCTAGAGTTTCCTCTTGTCTTCTTGCAAGTGCCTTTACATATTTCATGTTCTTCTTCGAAAATAAGTGCGGGTAAAGGATCTAGAACTTCTCAAGTTGATGTGCACTCTTACCACAATAAGATAAGAGTATCGTGTTCCCATATTGGAACCACGATCCCTTGTTATAATCCCCCCTTTTCCTCTGGTTTGAGAAATGATTATTACCTTTAGCCTTCTTCTTGGAGGGCTTATCTTGCATAGATTGTCTTCTTCAACACTTATCCACATCATAGTTACTAGTTTTGCAGGAAGCACATGGATACTTAGACTATTTACCAGTGGGAAAAGTCTTCATTCCTTCTCTTGTAGCATGCACATCTTTCTTTGGAGATGTCTTACACATGTTACCTTTCTTTGTACTGGAGGGTAATTCTAACTGTTTATGAAGGACTTATCGATCTTAAGTTTTCTTTTCTTTATCTATTCTCGAGCATTATCCATCTGAGGAGTCATCCTTCTTGATAATTCTTTTGGAAATAGGTAGTCCCTTTTGCATCAGAGACTTTACATTCTCATCCTACCAATCTTCATTGATTGATATAGATGGTGCAAATACTTGATCCTTGATATGAAACCTTCTTTCTAACTCATGAAAAATACTCTTATGGAATTCTTCATGACATATCAATTGATATTGAAGCCTCTACTTCTCTTCCTAAAGAGATTGCAATTGCATTCTTAATTTCAAATTCTCCTTATGGATTTGTCAATTAATGTTCTTCTGCAACCTCAACTTCATCAGAGATTTAATCATTTTATCCTCTTGATAAGAGACTTCAAAATCTTCACCAACTGAACTCTCAGACCTCATGTCACATCAAAAAATTTCAAATTCACATCAAAACTAGCTCTGATATCACATGATCTGAAAATCCTTAGACACCACTTATTTCTAAAGAATATATACATGCAACATCCAACTTGATTCAAAATAATTTCTTGATCATATTGAGGTGATTTGCATAAAAAGAATGATGTGCTCTTTATCCAAAAACTCATAAAATGATGATTAATTTGCAGAATGATGGGATGAAACAACATAAAATAAAAGAACTCAAACTACATATGTAGATGACATATATTAATTCATCTTTAAAGTCCTTTTAGATAGTATGATTTTTCTCCATCATCTCAAAACACAAATTACATTACAACATGAGCTTGCAAAAATCCAATTAAATGGACATTTCTTTAATTCCGATACTCAAAATAAGAAAATGAGTTCAACATTATAATCCTTGCGAAATTCTGAGATATTTTACTATAAAGTTGACCAAATTATGAACTGGCTCAATTTCACCCTCTTTGGCACACAAAACAATGCGCTAAAATCTCATTAATGACAATATGGACTAAGACTTTTACACATGACCTCAAATTAGAAAAAAAACTTCAAGTTCATGATCCTCATGGAAAAATGAATCCAACGAGTATAAACTTCACTATATTCAGACAAAATACCTGAAGGCATGCATTTCTATGCAACACCAAACTAGTATTTCTTATTGCACCTAATTTGAGATAGGTCATACAACCTTTTGATCCATTCCCTACATCATGATATGAACCCTCGGTCTATGTGCAGACAAGGAAATTCCTGTCTCGGGATCCATGCCCAATATATAGGCTGCATACCTAAACTGTACTTTGAACTCCACATAGATACTTAGGAAACTTAATGCTAAATTTAGTGAGATCTCATAACAATAGGATCCATTGGCATATTGGTTAGACTATTGGCTAAATTGGAGGAGGTCATGGGTTCTATTCCCCACGATCCTCTCCTTTGTCATCATATTTGTTGGTTAGTTTTATATATGGTTATATAATGTAACCATATACTATATATAGTGTATTTTTTAAACCCTCCACGTAAATCCTTGATCCATAGTTACATTACATGGAATAGGTGTGGTCATATGGTTATATTACAAAGAAATAAATATGGGTCAAGGACTTAAGTCCTCAGCCCTTTTAAACTCCATTTGAACCACCATACAACTTTAAATAATTATCGCAATGTATAGTGTTAAGAAACACTAATGTAGCACAATGGTAAGGGAGGCTTTGTTAAGGCTTATGGAGGTTGTGGGTTCGACCCCTGTCGACTACATAAGTTTTACATAACTCTAACCATTAATGGCCAATGATAGTTTGCCAAAAACGAGGTCACCACGTGGCAACCTCTCAGTGGCTTATTCATGCCACTTGTCGAAGAACAAGAGGTCCACTTGGATTGTACTACTTTCCCAGTCAGCTGCCAACCTATCATACCATGTCACCTGCACAGTCGAACAGTCATGTCCCACTTGTACCCTTTGTAGTGGTGACACATGTCACCTTTGACTTTTCCCTTTGATTTTTTCCATTTGACTTGAACTTTGACCTCTCATAACTTTTTCATATGAACTCCTTTTGACTTGTCATTTGCGTCGTTGGAAAGATAACGATGTCATTTTTTGGTCATTTGAGATGGTTGAATTTTGAGCTTTTATTCATCTCTTGGTGTTACAATTTGTTTTTCCTCACTCCATGTTGTTAACGCTCTGTAAATTTCCTAGAGGTTGTTAGGAAAGAAGAAATCTACGAGAGGTAACTTTATCCAACCACTTTGAAACTGGAATCTAGCCCTACCAGCTTCAGAGAGGGATCTCTCTATACAATTTAGGTGTGTTTTGAACTTAAGATATTAGGCTAGTTAAATAAAATATGTTTGTTTTGTTTGTTGTTGTTTTCGTTAAGTTGGATGAGAGAGCTTTACACGTCCATTGGGGTATGGGGTCTGTATTTCTAGATGAGAATCTAAACCAGAAAATGAAGGATCCTTTTCATAGGGCGAGATAGTGCATTCATTGGATTCTTTAGCAGTAAAATGTTGAATAGCAGAAAAGGTGAGAATATCAATCAAAGTAAAGAAGCATTTAAGAATTTCTTCACTATAATATCATAAGATGAACATTAAAATCTTTCAAAGTCAGAAACAGGGTATACAAAGATAAATCCTGCAACGTTCATTACTTTCAAAGATTAGATTTAGAAAGCGATACGATAACTGAGCGAGAAGAACATTTAACAGAAAAGAGAAAACATCACCAATAAATAACACGCAAGAATCCTATGAAACGTCTCTTTGTATTAATGGAAGATCTCTTGATTAAAATGTTACAGTCTTGTAGCTTGCTGGGCATAAAGATCAACCCTCAATACTTTGAAAAGTGAAGTATTTATAACCAAAATTACAAACGATCTTGTCATTAAAGATTAGGACGTGGTAAATCTATTTTTAGCTTAACTAACTTAACAAACTACAAAAATCTAGGAAACTGTTTGATGATGTGTCGAAGCTTCATGCTGTTTTCTGGGTGAACCCTTGTTGAGGCCTTTGCATGACCTCATCTGACTAGATAGTTGACTGGGCTTAGACAGCTCATCGACTACTCAATCAGATTGCAAAGCTTTTCCCATCGAAGATGACTGGGAACAACAACTTTGAGTAACCTTCGGTAAACTTCATCCATCTCTGTGTACTTAGCAGAAGTTGGCTTGATGATGAAGATGTACAGGATCTCATGCTGTATGCTAATGTCCAACTATAGAGCATCTAGGAATGATTTTCCAGTGATACTTCCTTGTATTCTTGAAAATTTTGAACAATCCTTAGCCACAACAGCTACTCTCTTTTTGTAATCAAGGAGCGTCATCAATTTGTCATTTATCACCCTCAAACCAGGAACACCCTTCTTCTGTAGAGCCTCGATCTTGTTGAAAAACCTTTGCACCCCTAGGTCCATAGCCTGAACCTTTTCTTCTAGCTGTAGCATCAGTCCTTTCTTGGTCAGGACTCTCTTGACCTCAAGGATGGTCTCTGTTCTATCTTCAATTCTTAAATCTTCCAGCTCCTCTCTGGTTTTAGAATTCACGAATTTGATGATTTCAGTAGCCTCTGTGGGCATCTCTCCTAGTTCTTCTCTAATCTTCTCGATGGCTTGTTTACTTCATTGTACCAATTCATTTTTCTCAAACATAATTTGTATCATTGGCCATATTTCATTCATAGACTTGGTGATGTCTGTCCAGACACTTTCTTTGACTTCAGCTAGTGTTTTGCCTACCACTGTTTGCTTCCGAAGCTGTTGTAACTCTTGTTTGAGCTGGTCTGACACTTTTTTTTCCTTGGAGTAGGTAGTTTGGTAAGAATGTTTGAGTTCCTGGAGGTTCTCAATCTCCTTTTTGAGCCTGCTAATCTCTGTTTCTTGCAGATTCATCTCTTCCATAGATTTAGCCAGTTCTACAGTCTTTTCCAGAGACGTCAGTGGATTTGCCGATGGAATTTCTTCTAGGGATGCTATGATCACTCCTGAGAGTGGAACTACACTCAATGGAATGACTTCCATGGGTTTTGACTGCTCTTTCTCTTTCACTAGTTTCTCCATTTCAGCTTCCATTTCCTTCAATTGTGCATTCTGCTCCATGATCAACTTAAGCATCTCATCTTTTTATCCTTCTATCTTCTCCATCTCCTTTTCCTGTGAGTCTACTATTGGTGGAAGCTTCAATTGTTTCCTCAGAGACGCTATGTCGAAATTTTTCTTCTTGATCATCTCCTCGACTGCTTTCACGTTCGAGGGATCATATCCGATCTTAAGGACCAGTTCCTCCAACGTCTTAATCCTGCTATCCTTGGAAAAGAATGATATTTTTTCCAACTTCAACTGCATATGGACATTATTCAGAGATACTTGTAAATTGGAAGCAGCAGTGGAAGCATGTGCCAATGTGGAGAAAACCATTTCTCGAGTTTTCCTTTGCAGATCCATTTGATCAGCTGGATGCACATCCTTAGTCTAGAATTCAAAAGTTGCCCTTTTGTAATCGGCGATTACCTTTAGGTCTAGCACCTGTTCTTGGAGAAATGCCATGTGCATTCTACCCTTGTCAGTGTCGAATGCCAATAGCAGTCTGTGTTATGCAGTCAATGTTTGCTTCCAGATCTGAGCATATGTGTTGCTGGTCAGCGTCTGATTCTTTTCCTTGATCAAATCATATTTCTCAAAGATACTCAGCTTCGGTCCTATTTTTCCTGGCTGGTTGACTGGTGGATTATCTGTAGGATTCTTTGGCAATACTGAGGTTATGATCTTCTTGCTGCTTGTACTAAGGAGTGACCGATCCACCTCCATCATTGTAGTGGATGGAATTTCCTTTTCGCCACATGTGTCAGGTGCCTGAGTGGTTTTAGGCCTTTTTGTGTGCAATTGCAACTCCTTTGATGATACTTCAGTGACAGAAGGTGAAGTTTCCTTCCTGGGCCTTTTCTCCTTTGGAACCCGTGGTGTAGTCGTCTGTGAAACAGTGAACGAAGGATCCTGTTGTTCTATCTCAAACAGAGTGTTTGGCTCCCATTTTGTTTGGTTTGCAAACTTCTCTACCTTAGGCCTAGATATGTGAACATACGTGATATTCTTATTTTTGATCCTCATCTCGAAAATTATCCCGCACGGATCATAGTGCCACGTGAAACTAACAAAAAAATTCATTTCTTTTAGCAGTCTGTCTGCTTCCTCCCCGGTGCCTCAACTGTTGCAGATGAAAGACCCAATCTTCCCTTTGATTATGAGTTGTTGCTTCTTCTTCAAAGACACAAAATGTATGTCGTCTAAGTTTATCATCTGCCTTATGTATTCCAGGGGGAAAATTCTAACAGGTAGGTACTTGGGTAGTTTATATGGGGCCAACTCGCAGCCATAGACTCTGATCTCAGTATGATTTTGGTATAGGTACCAATCACCAGTCTTTGTAAGGTCCGAGAGATGTAGAATCCTATGAATTTCCTCATTAATTCTGGGTTTGGGTCTGCCACTGAGCATACTCACCACTGGGTGGTAGAACTGCTTGATGAACTGCTTGAAACTGAATTCTGTGGAGTTATGTCTGACTAGAGAAGTCCATGTTGTTACTGCTTGTGCTCTTCCATCCTCGTCCATCTTCTGCATAGAAAAAGAAAATTTGTCCACTTGGAAGAAAATGAACAGGTATGCCAGTATTGTAGAATACCAGAACATACCTTCTTTGGAAAAATTTATGAATTGTTCGTGAATGTTGTCCACCCAGAACGTGTTGTAGTCAAACTATGTAGTGGGTTTCTCATCGGTGGAGAAAATAGATAGAAATCCCAAAATGGGTTCATCTACCCATTGATCTGAAAAATATCCAAGCAAGGCACTTAGTGACGTGATGACTTGCTTCCTTTTATTGAGAACAGGGAGGAAGGATAAGGGGGGTTTGTAGTGGGGAGATGAGCAGATTGTGGAAGAAAAAACTAAAAAATTGGAGGTCTTTGAGGAAACGACAACTTCTGGTAGAGCTCTGTGATGATTTCGAGGTTTAAAGGTGAGGCAAATTCAGCTCAGGATATCTGCATCATTTGGTCAACGGTTTCCGGTGTGATGAGGAAAAGAATTTCCCTAGACGAGGACACAATGGCTCTTTGTTTAGGGATATAATGGGCTTGGCTCTTAAGGGAGAATTCTGGGAAGTGGTGAATCTAGGGGAAATGATACAAGGGTAGGTTGGACTCCCAGATCCCAATTTTGTCACTCTGGTCTAGGAAGATTTCTTTAAGCCATGACTGTAGGTTTACGAAGTCAAAATCACATCTTGTGTCTGCGATTAAGTAGTCTTTGTCGGCCAGAGGAATCCTGTTGAGGTCGACAGGAGGCAGGAGAAAAGGATTCTCCTCACCTTCTATTCTCTTTGACTTTGGCGCCATCACTGTAACAATACCTGCAAATAAAACAAAGGTTAGCAGGGACGACTATAGATGTGGGTGACTAACTATAACGAAGAGGAAAACGGGGAGAATTATCTGGTGTGATGACTGGGTAAATGGTGAGGGAAAGAAGGGTCAGGGTAGTTTTGAGCAAACGGATATTCGTTGGGTGCGAGAGACAGGTCAATTGCTTAATGAATAAGTTAGCTAGTAATAAATGGCCAACGGGTCATCTAGAGCGTGAGATGGAAGGTGACAATGACTGAAGCATACGGTTGAGTGACGTGGCGGGTATTGCTTGGGGGAAAAGACCATGGTGAAGGGACTTTCCATGGGTGAACGAGGGAGAAAGACTAACAGAGTTATGGGATGTGACTCTTAAGAAAAAGGTGGATAATGACGTCCTGAGGTGACGAGGTATGTCAGATAGTAATAAGCGGAGGGATTTGGAACCAATGGATTCATGCCACGTATAAATAGGGGGCCCGCCAGAG
>SNQJ01S0144892.1:0-14050 GCA_010110895.2 Picea sitchensis
CCATACAAACAGATGTCCCTCAAGCAAGCCAAGAAGGATAATAAATTATCACCAAAGTACTATGGCCCTTATAAGGTGTTGCAAAATATTGGTACTATGGCATACAAATTAGAGTTACCCGCATCTTCACGAGTACACCCAGTTTTCCATGATTCATGCTTAAAGAAGGTTATAGGTGACAATATCCCAGTTCAAACTATATTGCTAGAACTTGACGAGGAAGGAGAAATCATCTTGGAGCCTGAAGCCATCACTGACACAATAATTCACTAGTTGAGGAATAGATCCGTTTCAGAGTATCTCATTAAATGGAGGAAACTATCAGCTAAATATTCCACTTGGGAAGATGAGTCTTTTATATAGAAGCATCCAGAGTTACTCAAGCATTACAGACAACACTTGTCTCAAGGGGAGGGGCATGTTAAGCCCTAAATAGTGGCTCATTACCCCTTAATTGGGGCATATTATATTAGTAATGTTATTTTATTTATGTCGGCTTTAGGCCATTAGTTGTAATTATACCTCCTTGTCTCCTATATATACCAAGGAGGCATCTTCATTTTGAATCATCTTGTAATTGTACATTTATGTGGGCAGAAGGAGGTTGCCCCCTCGAAGAGGCTTATTATCTGAATTTATCTCTTTTTCAAGGCGTTGAGTACTTATTCTGAGGTTTTTCTATGCTATATTGATATTTGGTTCTTAACACACTCCTGGTGGTTGCAACATTGCTGGGTATTTATAGCCAGTTTTGATATTTTGTTAAGGTCGAATGGTTGAGCTAGGCTCCCTGCTATTGTGATATTTTTTATGAAGAACACTGGTTCTCTGGATATGTATTTGTTTTTGAGACATCTTGGTTAATCTAAGTCATCTTTCTTACTCCATATTATTTGCCTCTGATACTGAGAAATTTCATGAATGACTGATTCACATGGATTGTTGTATTTGTATTATGATGAATGTTTGATTATAGTGCTATTATAATTTCTTTCAGTTTCTTTGATATTTGAATTCAAGAGGAACTTGTGTTTAATTTTTTTGTCCTTAGGTTGCTGGAAGACCCGATGTCCACAACATACCTCTACACTCTCCTCAGCAAAGTCTTCCCTTTATTCACCTTTACTCCAACTTACTAACTGAAGTTAATAAATACCTCACCTACAAGTGCATACCAATCCAGTTTTCTGAGTTAAAACAATATCATCTTGAGTCTATGCCCATTAGACCTCTTTAAAACCAACTTGTGACATAAAAATTTGATGGGTACTGGGATTACCTCCAACACAATCTAGAGGTGACTTCTAGTGCTAACAGGCTGTATCGAAATAGATCTTCTCTGTTCCTTTTTTGTTTTGTTTTCTTCCGAATGGTTAGGGTTTTCAGTGTGCCTACAGATAAGGGTTTTCCCTGTGCTATAGCTCTCTAATATACATGCGGGGTCCAACAATAGTAATCAACCCAATATCTCAGGGCACTAACTAAGGAGGCTAGATCATACCCTTAGTCATACTACCCAATTACCTAGGTACTAGAGTATATCTTCTCGAGTGTTGTTCTCCGTGGAACTATAACATTTAGGTGGCTGATCGGTTGATCTATGGTTGGTTTCAGGATAGCTAGGGTTTTCCCGATATACCAGAGGTACATTGAATCACAAGTCTGTATACATGTTTTCTTCGATGCGCTACCACTCGAAGGGGTACCAACAGGGGTTACAAGGGTGTCCAACAATGTGAGCTTAAGTACCTCTTGTATTTCCAACGTGTATGCTTCCTCAACCATAGATTTATGCGTTGAATGATAGATCTCTTTAACTTAAATATGCTGAAACATGTCTCTACCCTGGAAAAAAAAAATTAACCCACAAATCTTGCCATAGAAAGTTCTCTGATACCACTTGTTAAGCACCAGATATATTATAATAGTAGAAAATAGAAACATTGCAGTGAATACCAATGAAATAACAACAGATAATAGAAATATAGTGGAAGAACATCATAATATATGGAGACACAACACCAAAATAATACCTTTATTGATAAGAAACAAATTTAATTTTCCTCTTTGAGGGGGAAACCTCCAACAAAGAAGATCTCTATTACAATAATTCTCAAGACAAATCCCTCTCATACCTTCTACTCTTATTTATACTAATTCTATCTTCTAAATAATATTCTAGAGGAAGATCTTTCTATAAGAGAAATCTTCTATTAGGTATTCTTACATTGACTTGTTCACATTTATTAAATAGGCTTTATTAACTAGTATCTTTCTTTATTACATGGAAATATATTATTCTACCTACATGAGAAGTTAAGGGTTTATGTCCCTAATAGTATCCCCCTCCCTCTCTCAATCATTGTGTACCCCTCCTAGCTCTCTCTCCCCAACTCCCTCCCTTTATCTCTTTACATATTTGTACCTCCATTTGCTCTCTCCATGTAACACCTCACTTTCCCCCAAGTCTATAATTATGTTTAAGACATCATGCATTGTAATTAATGAATAATGTAATTTTTTTTATGTTAATAAAAATACCAATCAACTAACTAATAAGGAAGCCTTGTAGTACTGGTTATGATAACATGAGTGGAAACTGGCGAGAGGGAAAAAATGAGAATTTTTAATGAATAAAATATGATGCTTGCCTAGAAACCCAACTCACGCCTACATAACCTTGAATTTTTATCCTATCCAAAGTACCATGTTCACCCTGACCAAAAGAAACCCATTATTGGAATTTAGATTGGGCAGTTGGAGTAGTTATGAATGTCTTCAGAATTACACTCGAAGGAGTAATCGGTTGGTTGTAGCTCTCAGCCAAAAGCACCCGGAATTTCCCCTTTGATTCAGGATCTTGACCCTTGGGAGTTTCTTCTGACAGAAGCGAATGGGAATTTATTTTGACAAAAGCAAATGGGGATCCTGAGGAACAAGGAGAATGTTCCATTTAAGGAAGAGGGATGAGGAGGAAGAGGGAAGGAATAGAAGGGGAGGAAACAAACAATACACAGAGATATAGCGAACATTCAAACCTAAAGATGAGTAGTTTGACTCACAAACAGATGGAAATGCGAGCGAGAAAATTGAGCTCACACACATAGACCTAAAAATTAAAGAAAAACTTGGAATTTTTCACAAGGAAAATGGAAAGCTTTTCTAAAACATGAATGGTCACCCTAGAATAGAGAAAACCCATATCCAGACTGATGTTGAGATGGTTTTGGGTTGGTGCTTACTAAAAATAAATCGATAGTGGTAAGGGGATGTCACCAAGGAATTGTGTAAAAGAGAAGGGACTCTTTTGTGTAGAGGAAATCCAACAATGAAGGCTCTTGGTAAGCTTGTGGAGGTCCTAATATCATTGGGAAGAGGGGGAATTTATATTGTTTCCAATGGAGTGGAAGAGAATAACCTTCCCGATTCATTCTTTGTCTTGTTAGATAACTTGTCACAATCCCTTTGTGGTATCATGGTTTGGCGTGGGGGTGGCTTGTTGTAGAAAGGAAAAAGTGCAGCATAGCCTACGGTTGGGTCAAAAGGAATTCACCACCATTCAGTTGGTTGGTTGAAAATATCAATGAACAAATAAGTATTTCTTTGTATTCCCATTAAAATCGTATTAATGGTTATAAACTACATTTCGCTCTCGATAATAGTATGAATATGATGAATGAAAGTAAAATATGAGTTGAAATGGATTAATGGAATTTCCTCTTAAAGGGTTAATGAATTAACTATGATTATTGTGTATGGGAGGGAAGTGAAGGTTGATAAACCTCTGTGTTTATTTAGTCTTGAAATGGAAAGCTTGCAAGATATTAAAAAAAACCTCACATGGGGTTAATGGTAGAGTGTTCCTTAGGCATTGGGAAGTGGGTTAAAATATTGAAGGATTCGATTTTAAGCCCTTGCAAGAAGACGCCTGGGACGATCATGGAATTGGTAAGTACAAACAAAATAATTATCCCCATTGTAATCTATGTTAAAATACATAGTGAAATGTTAACCATTCATCTAGCAGGGAGAGCTAATCTCGATTGTTTTTAAAAAATCTAGGCTTTGGAGGAAGCCTATTGGAAGGGGTGCCTTTGGGAGAACCTAGAAGATGAGACTGTAGTGAAATCCCGATGGGAAAGTTTCAAGTTAATTATATCCATCAATATATTGCGAGGACAGAATAAAAAAATATGGACCACAGATCTAGCAAGTGTTAAGCCAATAAGCCTATCATAAGACCGGAGTTCGGGAAAGTCTATGGGAATGAGCGGACAAAATTTCCAATGAGAAAAACCCGATGTCGAAAGTCTGAGAGTGCTATGAGCCATAGATCTATCGGTTTTGAGGCCGATGAGACCTAAGTCATTGGATTTGGTAACGATACATCCTGAAGAAAGAATCTCGTCAAAGTGGTAGCATCGGTTAAAAATTGAGCATATGTGAGATACAATATATATCTAGCCATTGGATGCGAGAGTTCAATGACCATTGGATCCATTGGAGGAATTTCTCATTCGGGAAGAAATTTTGGGGAAATCCCTGAGGTTGTGGGGGGTGAATGATTCCCATTGGTAGAGGCTTGACTGGGTAGGAATCGTTGATATACAGGTGAGGTAGTCCGATAATATCTCAATTTTAGAATTATCCATAGAACCCACTAACCAAGTGTTGGGAAGAGAGTAGGCAAGGCATTATCTATTGCATGGTTTTAAGGTGCCAAGTAAATCGGGACCATTGATTTTCCTAGCTCGGTGACCATTGGATCTATTGGAAGTAGGAATGTTAGAAAATTTGAATCAAGAGTGGACTAGAGGATCACAAAACCTGTTTCCCAATGGGAGAGGATCTAGACTCACCATTATCCATTGAGATAGTCTGACCCAAGAGAAACATAACCATTCACCTGAGAACTTTACTTCCTGATTTGCATGGTCACAATCTATCAAATGTTTTCCAAATAATGCCGACGAGTTTGAGAACTTTTCCTTGCCACCTCACACACATGTATCTCTACATGGTGGTGCAAATGATGTGGAGGAAGTCCACGTGTATTCCACGTGGGATGGAGGTTGAATAGGGGGTGTAAACCCAAGAACATAAGCTTAATGAAAATAAATTTTTGGACATCCCACCAGCCTGAGTAGGGTGTAGGAGGTCAGATGTATTACAAAGTGGTATTAGAGTGATGCTCAAACTGTAGGTTTGAATCGCTACAAGGATAACACCTTCTAGAAGAGGTTTTTGTAGATGTTTTTAGTGTTACAAAATTTGTAAAAATTTTCAAAAAAATATCTATTACAACCTACTCTATTGATTTCGAAGGTTTTAGTGGATGTTACATATAACTAAAAAAAGTTGGGTAGATGGAGGTTGTAGCGAAAGTTTAAATTTTTGGTGTTGTTATTGTGAAAATGCACCGATGCGGTATTGACAAACACACAATAGTGTGTTAATATAATATAAATGCACCGGTGCGTTAATATAATACAATTCACTAGTGGGTTAATATAACAAAAAAATGCCCCGGTGTGTTAATAACTATTGTGCAGAGCACCGATGTTCTTATAATTTCTACGCATCAGTTCTGCGATGTTTGCATCTGAAGCAACGATGCATTTTAGTTTTTGTATGCCTCAGTTCATTTAATTTATATTGATCATTGGTGTGGTTAAGTTATTCTGATACCCGATGCGTTAAATATAGCGTGTGCCCCAATGCTTGTGTAATTAGTATGTACCAATGTCTATTTTACAATGTTCACATAAGGGTAGTGAAATTTTGAATATTTGAGGTGAGATGTCAGTGCCATTACTTTTACTAAGAGACAATACATATATTATAATAAAGGAATTGGTATATAATATAATATCCCCAAGTATCCTATGAAAATATTTTAGTGTTTTTACTGTACAAATTATGTTGTTGTTGGTCTTGTACCTTTTTAAAATAGTTTTCACTCATATATATTTTATGCAAAATCTGGTATAATACTTTTCACAAATAGTTTTCATGCATTGCATCAAATGAAATTCTGTCAATCACATCACTAATCCAAGTAAAAAAATAATGGATGTGACACCATTGGCTTTCTTTATTATGAATGGAGACTATAGATACAACAATAGTAAAACCCTAGTGTTTGTTGTAGCAACGTCAACAAATACTACAAATTCAAACAAAACAACATGGAATGATGCCAATAAATGATGTCAACTACTCCAAGGCTCTCCTATCCCTAAAAATATCTACTCCAACACTATCCATTATGAAAATAGCCTTCCAGAATCAAGGATCTATCCCCAATGGCCTATTGCAATCGCCAAAACCCCTTACAGAGATCCTCGTGGGACGAGACTGGGCGACAAGTAGGGCCTTGCGAGACCCTCGCATTCAACTAGTGGGGATCTCTCAAAACCCTCATGTAGAAATATTCATTCTGCATATATCCTTGTGGTACAAGGTTGTGCATCAAACGAGGCCTTGTGGGAATCTCATGTTCGAACTGTGAGGATGTCTCTTGGTATGCCTTCTTGAAACCCTCCTCATACCTGAAAAATTTGAAATCGGCCTCCTACGGAAATATTCATGATATCCTTCACAAGATGATACCTCCAAATGAAAACCAAACCCCAAATTGAAGCTCCAATGGAATCCCAGATGGATCCCTCTCTTGTCTACCTAGGGTTGATATTTCACCACCGAAACTAAACTGCAATGATGGAAGGGTTTTTCTAAACCCTAATGAAACAATGGCTCCAATAGCAGTCCAAAATGAGAGATCAAATCATAATTCCAAAGTGCAGGATTACCCTTCTATTTATTCTTTCTCCGAGCCTTCTATATCTTTACCCTTTTTGACCACATCAAACCCTTCCGTATTTTCCTTCTGATTTTCACTTAAACAAAATTATTTTATTTTTATTTAATTTCACTTTAGAATTTGTCATCTTTTAACCCAATGACACTAAATAAATATATGTGACTCTCCTTTTCCTTTTGACTATATCTTATGAGAGTCATATAGGATACTAAGTTATCCTCCATCATGATCAATTGGAAGGGGACAATGCAATCCTCCCTTCCTGAGATTGCTTGTCCTCAAGCAACTCCAAATTAGGGTGTTGTAAGATATTTTCTCCTTCCCAAGTAGAATCCTCGATTGAAAACCCTCTCCATATGACCAGGTACTCTTGAATGACTTTGATTGTCAACCTCCTTTCCCTGACATCAACAATCCTCATAGGAGTCAGAACCAACTTCCCTTCCTCATCTAGTGGAGGAATATTTGTCGAAGTAATAACCTATTGTACAAATTCCTTCATGAGGTAGGATACATGGAATGTGTTGTGGATCTTGCTTCCCTCTAGTAGTTGTAGCTCATATGCTACCTCCCCCACTCTCTTGATCACTCTGTAGGGTCCTTAAAAATGAGGCTTCAGCTTCTCTGTTCCACTCTTCTTTAGTGATGATTATCTGTAAGTATCCAACTTGAGAAATACTAAGTCCCCAACTTAAAAATTGTGCTCTACCCTATGCCTACCTGCATACATCTTCTGCTTATTCTGCACAGTCTTCATATTCTCCTTCAGGAATTTCAATATGTCTTGGATTTACCAATCTTTGGCCTCGGGGGCTCTTCTCTCTCCAAACAAAGAATCCACAAAGGGTGGGGCATCATAGCCATATAATTCACTAAATGGGTTCATTCCGATGGACATGTGATGAGTGGTATTGTAGAAATTCTCCTTGAGATGAAACCACTTTATCCATGCCCTTCATTTCCCTGATACACAGTTCCTTAGATACCCCTCAATCCACTTGTTTACTATCTCAATATACTCATCTGTTTGGGGGTGATAGATGGTATTAGGTGTCAAATCCATCCCCAATAACATGAAAACATATTGTGAAAATGTACTGAGAAACTTGTTATCCTGGTCACTGACTACATTCCTCGAAAGACCATGTATTCTAAACACCTCCCTTAAGAATATGTCCTCTACCTGAGATGCATTTTAGTATGAAGGAATGGAAAAGAAGTTCACATATTTAGTCAACTTGTCCACTGCCATGTAGATACAATCCCTGCCTTGTACCTTTGGTAACCCTATAATGAAGTCCATGGAAATTTTATCCCATTTATGGTCTAGAATTGGTAATGGATGAAGCAATCCTGCAGGATGTGTAAGCTTTGACTTGTTTTGTAGAAAAGTCATACACTCCCTTAGATGTCGAAGTACATCCTCCTTGTGACCCTTTCAACATAATCTCTCTCTCACCTACCTGTAGGTATACTCATACCATGGATGCCCTGCCAGTGGTGCGTCATGTACTGCCCTCAAAATAATATCCTACTTAGGGACACGATAGATTGTTTCTTTATAGTAGATGATGTCATCCACTACCCTATACCTTTCATCCTAAATAATTTCCTCCATCATCTTACAGGAGAAGGTATTCTTGGAGTATTCCACCTAGAGAATCGACTTCCAATCTAGTGAGATCTCTATCATGGATAAAGTTGTAGGTCTCCTGGATAGGGAGTCAACAACTATGTTCTTATTCACTTTTACATACTCAATGTCAAAATCATATTTCTGCACCTTACTCACCCATTTTAGTTGTCTCTCATTCAGGTCCTGCTTCTTCAATAAATATCTCAAGTTGTCATGTTCAATCCTAACCACAAAGAATCCTCCCACCATGTAATGTTTGAACTTTTCCAATGCATGCATGATGGAAAACATCTCCTTATCATAGATTGTATAGAGATTCTCTAGATCCCTTATATTTCTTCTCTCAAAGGCTAGAGGGTGTCAATTTTTCATCAACAACACTCTTATCCCCTCACTGGATGCGTCACACTCTAGGAAAAAGGGTTGTGTGAAATAAAGGAGTGATAATATTGGGCAAGTTCTCATCACCTTAATTATCTAGTCAAATTCTACATGTGTGTCTTATAACCATTGAAATTCCCCTTTCTTTGTGAGGTATGTCAATGGCACAATCAATTTTGAAAATCCTTTTACAGAGCACCTATAATAGTTGCATATATCTAAGAATCCCCGTAGCTTTGTGAGTGATCTGGTGGGTGCTAATATAATATCGTATGGATATTCTCCTAATGAAACTTTACTTCCTCAACACCAATCACGTGCCCCGGATAGAGGATCTCTATCAACCCAAACTCACACTTT
Source organism: Picea sitchensis (assembly GCA_010110895.2). Classification (NCBI taxonomy): domain Eukaryota; kingdom Viridiplantae; phylum Streptophyta; class Pinopsida; order Pinales; family Pinaceae; genus Picea; species Picea sitchensis. Next base: position 9,201 of record SNQJ01S0144892.1, read on the forward strand.
TCCTCGAAAAAAATCAACTGCTCCTCCATAATGGTGATAATATTGTCGACATGCTTCATATGTTCCTCCCAAGTCCTTCTATAGATCATAATATTATCAAAGAACACCAGTAAGAATTTCCTCAATTTTGTTTTGAATATGTGGTTCATACATGACTGGAAGGTAGTGGGTACATTAGTTAGCCCGAAGGGCACGACTAGAAACTCGTAGTGCCTATAGTGACATCTGAAGGTTATCTTGTGGATGTCCTACTCTTTGAACTGAATCTTATGGTATCTCGATCGAAGATCAATCTTTGAGAATAATACCACCCCATGCAACAAATCTATCAACTCATCAATCTTGGGTATCAAGTACCTATTTTTGATTGTTTTCTTGTTCAACTTCCTATAGTCTATGCACATCCTCATCGTGCCATCCTTCTTCTTCACCAGTACCACATAAGAAACAAAGGGACTAGAACTAGGCATGATGTGCCCCATCTCCAACAACACCTTTATGGCCTTCTTTATTTTGTCCTTGAACTTCTTCGGATCCCTATATGGTGTGGTAATAAAGAGCTTTGACCCCTCTTCTAGCTCAACGACATGCTCAAATCTACTGTCAAGTGGTATCTATGTTGGTAATTGTTAAAACACTCTGTCATTCTTTCTAAGAAATGCATGGATGTCTACATGGCAGTGTTGGTGTTCCTGTGATGACCTCTCCATGGTGATAAAGCATTATGTTACGCAAGCCACGCCCCCATGTCTAAAAAGGGCCTCCATGCATTGGTTAGACATGATCCTGGGGGCACTTGCCAACATACCTCTTAGGATGACTTGTTGTCCACATTTGTCCTTGAACTCCATCCTCATGTCCTGATAGTTCATGTGGATATCTCAAAATGAATACAACCATTGAATTTCTACCATGATGCAGGAGCATCGCCAACATCAAGAGAGCGTGGGGCAGGTGCCAACACATTTTGGCACATGATAACATTGTTTGAATCTTTTTGAAGTTGTATGCACCAAACTTAAATGTAACAATTAAGGGAGGGCGTACTTCCATATTGTAAACAAACCTTGAGCATCCTGCTCTCGTCTGTATTAGGTTAAGGCATTTATGTTAGTTAATGTTAGTAGGTAGCTTTGAATTCTTAGATTAGACAGTTTTAGTTAATTGTTGGATTACTGAGAGGGGGGGTGAATCAGTAATAGAGCAATTTAACCATATAATCCAAGTGTTATATCAATGAAGCATTATTATCCAATAACTGCAGAGTAAATAAGCAATGAACAAATGAACAATCATACACATANAAAGGGCCTCCATGCATTGGTTAGACATGATCCTGGGGGCACTTGCCAACATACCTCTTAGGATGACTTGTTGTCCACATTTGTCCTTGAACTCCATCCTCATGTCCTGATAGTTCATGTGGATATCTCAAAATGAATACAACGATTGAATTTCTACCATGATGCAGGAGCATCGCCAACATCAAGAGAGCGTGGGGCAGGTGCCAACACATTTTGGCACATGATAAAATTGTTTGAATCTTTTTGAAGTTGGATGCACCAAACTTAAATGTAACAATTAAGGGAGGGCATACTTCCATATTGTAAACAAACCTTGAGCATCCTTCTCTCGTCTGTATTAGGTTAAGGTATTTATGTTAGTTAATGTTAGTAGGTAGCTTTGAATTCTTAGATTAGACAGTTTTAGGAGCGAAGAGGGAAAATGGATATAGACACCGTCACTTGTATCATTGTAACAGTAGTAAGATAGAGCATAGAGAAGAGAGCAGAGAGCTATAGTTGAAAACACCCATGTATAGAGATTTGAATTAACAGAAAGAGTTTCGATTCAAATTCATGGTGTCGTATTCGTTCTCTGTGTATGCATTATGAATGTCATGCTCATGGATGTTTATTCTATGTTATGCATTTACTTTTATGCGTAAATGTATGATTTCATAATTAATGTTTGAAATCTGAAGAGAGGGAGAGTGTAGAATGAGTTTCAATTGTTTCTCTGTTTGAGTAAGAGTTTTCCTGTAAGGAGTGCAATGAAATTGTCCGCAAGGTGTGCATCGATAAAAGTCAGAGTTCATCTCTGAAAATTCAGAAGAGATAACGTTATTCTCATTCTCGTAGAAGTGAAAATTAAGAACAGGAGCCATGCAAGGAGTGCGTAGGCTGAGTGAAGTCTCAGGGTTTGCAAACTGAGCGAAATTGTGAAAGACTGCTATCGCAGGGAGTGCACAGAGTCAAAGGATTCAATACTTGGAAGTATTGGAAATCCGCTGCAAGGAGTGCGTGCAGGAGTCATCTTGAAGACTCGAGTTGTGGACAAGTTCAAAGGAATTTGTGTCTTGAACATTGGAAGGAGACGCAACAACTTTAGTTCGTTGGCAGAAAATTTTTCGTGAAGATACCGTTGTCGTTTCACCAAAATTGTCAAGGAGGAATTTGACAATCAGAATCCTCCGTGGAGGATTCACGAAGTCTCGAAAACCATCAGATCTTGTAGAGGAGCAGGGGAGTTATGACAGCATTCGTCTAGTGCAAGGTCGGGAAAATCGGACCGTAGGATCCGAACCAACGAGGGCCGTTGGATCACCCATGAAATTGCATCTTGGGATTTCGGGAGGTGAAGGGTCGAAACCTTTGTAACAAGACTCGTAAAATTGTGAAAGGAAAAGTCCCAAGGTGGCAAAGAAGTCCGAGCCATCCACTGGAAGAAGGACACGTGTCGTGAGATCACCCGTATCGGGGACTCGAACATTGGAGGTCAGGAAGGAAGGTCACTCAACTTCGCGAGAAGCGAAGTCGTAAAATAATCTAAGCCATCCATTTGAGGAGGACAGGTGGCAGAGATCAGAGAATCTCGTGAACTTAGAGGTTCGTCGGGTGAGAGCCCAAAACATGGGTGCTTGAAGTTGTGAGAAGTGAAGCCGTGAAGTGCCGAGGTTGCACCTAAGAGACATGTTGCAGAACCGCAAGTTGGGCCTGGGAAGAGGACTGATAGACACACGTCACACATCTGGAGGAGTCAACATTATGTTGACCTCTCACCTCTCGAGGACTCGGGAGATAAGGGAACGAAAGTTCGAGTCTTTGACTCACGAAGTCGTGAGTAGCGAAAGGCGCTAGTACTTAGCCTAGTCGGTGGTCGTGTAAGGAGGGTGTTGACAGGAGAAAGGGATAAACCTATTTCACGATCTTGGGTATCGCGGAATTGGAGGAGAAAGAGTCAGGGTTTCAAATAGTGAACTCGCAAAATCATGAATCATGAGACAAAACCTGTGGATCGATTAGAAAAGGGATTCTAGTAAGGAATCCGAAAGAGCCGATCCAACTCGAAGGGCATATAGAATGATCTTGTGAGTGGATCTTGGCCTGAGGGATGATAGGTCTGTGTTAGTTGGTATCAGAGCATAGAAAGGTTCTTTGCTTTCTGTAGTAGGGAAAAGAAGATTCACCATTCCACTGAGAAGAAGGGACAGAAAAACACCTGATCCACCAGAGGAAAGGGAAATGTTGAGAAGAAGGGGTAGGCAGATGCCTGATCCAGCCATGGAGAAAGAGATGTGTGACCTATGTGGCAGTCTTGAGGACATGGAGAAAACACAGAGGTGCACAGCTGGTGCTGGGGATGTTAGTGATTACGAAAGTGAAAATGAAGCTGGACATGATGAAGAAGAAGTCACAGCAAAAAATGTAGCAAATGAACGCCTACTCAAGGCTATTGTAAGGGTGGGTGCCAGGGAAAAAATGGAAATCCCAGTATATGAGGGAAACCTGGATGTTGAAGAGCTTCTAGAATGGATTAGAGCTCTGGACACTTATTTTGACTATGAAGATGTCAAGGAAGACAAGAAAGTCAAACATGTTGTCACAAGATTAAAAGGACATGCAACATTATGGTGGGATGAACTACAAGCTGACAGACGCTGCAAAGGCAAGCAGAAAATCAAGAGTTTGGATAGGATGATTGCAAAGATGAAGGCAAAATTCATTCCCAGGGATTACCAGATTACTCTGTTTCGAAGGATGCAGAGCTTGAGATAGAAGCTGATGACAGTGAAGGAATACACTGAAGAATTCTACAGGTTGAACATCAGGGCAGGTCATCGCGAAAGTGATGATGAAAAAGTTTCCAGGTACATGAATGGCCCGAGATATGACATTTAGGATGAGATGAGCATGATGACCATCTGAATGGTGGAAGATGCTTATCAAATGGCTTTAAAAGATGAAGAGAAGCTGAGCCGAAAATAAGGTCAAAAAGGCATAGGCAGAAGTCAAGCTAGAGGCAAATCAGTTGCCCAGGATAGGAACCAGAAACCAAAAGAGGACTCGAAGAAACCTCAGACACAAACTAAGAGAGGTGGAAGTTCACAGAGAGGGCAACATACCGAATAGAAAGGTTAGTATGCTGATGCAAACATTTTTCCTCGTGCCAGAGGTAGTGGAAGAGGAAGAGGTGGAGTGGTTAAATGCTTCACATGTGGAAAGAATGGACACAAGTATTATGAGTGTCCAGATAAAAAAGAAGAAGGTGGTGAAACTCACATTGCCGAATCACAGAGGCAGAATGTTGAGGCAGAGGATGCTAAAGGTGGAAGATCGCTGATGATGGGAAAGGTTCTCTTAATGCCAGAGAAGGAGGTGGAGAATCCAGTGCAAAGAAACAATCTTTTTTGGACTGTTTGCAAAACCAAGGACAGGGTATGCAAGGTCATTTTGGACAGTGGTAGCACAGATAATCTCGTTTCAACAGAGATGGTAGAAAAACTGGAGTTGGATATGATTGATCATCCAAGCCCATACAGAGTTTCATGGCTACAAAAAGGACATTAG
>SNQJ01S0144893.1:10514-30077 GCA_010110895.2 Picea sitchensis
TATTCCATTCCACATGCCCTGTGAGTGGAAGGAATGCCCTTTTTAATACTAGAACCCCTTGTCCATCTGATGAATGTGTTCTTTTTTAAACCAATTCTCTCCAAGGTAATATTGTTTGCTTATTATTTCACTGTCTATGTCTACCTTTTGTGTCATCACCTATGTTATCCACTTTTGTTGTAATTTTAGGGTATGTATAAATACAATTATATTTTGAGGATGATTCATCTTTGCATCCATGAATTGGATATTGACAATTTCAATCTTTGAGTGTGAAAAGTATTCCACTTTGTTTTTATACGTGGTGGGTGTGTCGTGTTCAACACTGGTGGTCCCTTATCCATTATGTTAAAACAAAAGACCTAGTTTCCTTTTGTTTGTGTATATACAATATCCACCCTTTGTCTCAACACTTCATTTATGTCCTCTACTACGAACACTCTCACAGTTCTCTCTCTACCTTCTTTTGGTATCCATACTAGAGAATCCTAACTCATTTTATCATGAAAATGTTGGGATATAGGGGATAGATCTTACATGGACCTCTAAGGATGGATCATATTAAGCTAATCACTTTCTTTATTCTCTCAATCAAAATATTTGGTGGAAATGAGTGGTAGGAACATATTAGGTCACACCAAATATTAGATTGGATGGGCTATGCACTTTTATTCAACCTCCATCTAGAATACCTACCCCCACTAGGATTTTGAGGAGATCTCTTTCTTATCACAATTCATTTTCCACTAAAAACCCCCTTCATGAAACCAACCTTCAATTGCTAGGTATTTTTAATTTCACCCATGGTTACATAGTCAAGTCCTCTTAAATCTGGACTCTCCCCTAAAGACATTGTCAGGCAATGAATTGACTAATCTGTGGTTGGTGACTCACCGGGTAAATAATCTTCTCCCTTCTCTACTTTTAGTACTATTTTTGTAGTGACATCAAGGGATTCATGTTCTAACGAGGATGAGCATCCCTTTTTCATGTTACATATGAAATTTCCATTTTGTCATTTCTCTTTTTCAGTAGTTTAACTTCTTTTTTTATAATTCAGCTTCTAGGAGATGCTACTATGATCCCACAATGGATCACTACTCAATTCTACTTTTGAGTCCCATTGACCTACCTTTGAGGTCATTAGTGAACATTGATAAAATTATCATATCTTGGTATTATTACATTTCCCTATTATTGGGTACTTTCATTCATAAAAAGAAAAACTTAGAAGTCAGGTATCCTAACATAAAAAAGGATCAAAAAAATTATTTCTAGTAAATCCATAATCATTCATTTTTAAAGAAAATATCCATTGCACCTTGAGAATCTCCCCAAAGGAAATAAACATGCCATACATTTAGTAAAATGGGGATCAACATTTTTTGTAGTTATTTATAATATTCATTTAAAGGGAGGCATTACTTAGGTCTAGTTAATAATAAGTTGCTTATATGTCAGTATTTTGAGAAGATCAAAAATTTCTACTTAGGTGGTGTTGACATTAATAATACACATGATTGGTTTGAACACAACTTTATTGGAATGGTAAATATTAAAAAAAAATTAAGGAATTTCCTTTAGACAACACTTTTTGTGAATTTTGTTGTCCATATTCATTAGCAACCTACCCGAACCTAGCCACCACTCTAAACTATTAAACTCCTAACGCAAGATCTCTAGGCCTCTCTCCTACTATCCTAAAAACTCACGTCCATCCTCAAGACTGTCTACCATTTGACTATCCTACGCTATTTTTCTAGCCCCAACCTACCTAACGTTGACCCATTTTCATACTAGTGCACCCTAGGATATCTCCCCTTTCATGCCTAGGTGATTATCTCCCTAACGCAAGGCCATTAAACCTATCTCCTAAACATTTAGACACCCCACAACTACCTACAAAAACCCTTACTGCTGACTATCCTAAAGTCTTAATTTAAGACCTTATTCCACTTTGACACACCCCTAAAAACAAACTCACATACCTCATAGTCACTCTACCTAAACCGCCTCCCAAACTCTCCACCCAAAATAATAGTAAAACCTTCAATTATGACTGTGTGAACATAGTCATTCCCAGCCAAATTTAATTTGTTTTTGATAGAGATAATTCATGGGGAACATAACCTACAATATGCATACATAAGAAACATTAAAAATCTTAACTTGTGTGCATTTGGAGGGGATACATATCATTTGCATTTGCATATTTAGGACAAGTAGGACTGATACATATTGAAATGAAGTCAAATAGACAGTCCCAACTTCTGATATGTAATGAATTGAGAAGGATACTATTGGATTATTGGATTGACACATATGAAACGTTTTGTGGCTTGGAAATATTGATGTCTTGAAATTAGTTTGATCAAAGTCATAGATACTTCAAAGAAAATTATTGTGCTCTATTAGGCAATTGTGTATATAATTAAAATTTAGTCATTGATTGATCTTAATAATTTGAATACTTGCATTATTCTTGAGATTGAAAGCATCATCCTCTAGGCATTGTATACAAACACAAACACATGTGGCATTTTCACACATAAGTGAATATCTTGTTGTCACATACATTTCCTTGAATCATTCATTGAATATCTTTTAGATGATTTTACATGAAAGAGTTATCATTGGATTATTTGAATACTTAAATAGACCTCAGGATATCCTATCCTAAGGTCATCTCATCATAATTGGATATCTTGTACTTAACTCCATAACCCCTCTGAGACACTTCCTTCTATTGATACTTGACTACATTTCCATATTGATTTCATGAGCCAACTGTGTGCTTGTCTTCATGACATTACATGAATAGATTTTTTACTATCTACTAATTGAGTATTGTCTTCAGGATATTTACTGATATTGATCATTTAATTTTAGGGCAATAGACTCATTGAACAACTGATAGTTATATTCTTGAGTGTTGATGCCTAATATTTTGACTATAAAATTTTGAAACTGGCATGGGTATTGGAAACACTACTGCTATTTTTTTTAAATGGCATAATTTCACTTTGAGCTTCTCAAAACTTGAATTGTTGCTTTGTTTGCGGCTAGAATATATAGATTTTTATTAATATGCTTTGGATTACATTATTGGTATGCATGAATGTAATTAAACAGTCCATGTTATTTATAAAGTTTGAAGTTGTCAGTTTAAGTTTCTATGTGGTGATTATTATCATAGTTTATTATTTGTTATGTTGCAAGTATCTTGTTCATTGCATTAGCTATGCAATGGAAACTTCAGTATTGTTAGTGGAAATTGTTACTCACAATTTGTTTGTTTTGGTTCTATCAATTGCAAGGAGAGATTCTTTGGAGAACATTGTGATTCCTGGCTCAATGCATTTCTCTTTAATTTCCTTTTTCCTAAAACCAGTGCCTATTATTTACCTCTACAACTTCATTCCTACCAGTGCTTTCACAAAAAAATGGATGGTTTTTAGACCCCATTATCTCAATGGCTTTGTCTTGGTAAGTATTTTACATCTTCAAATGGAATTCCTTTGTTGTTTGAGCCTTTCTAAAGAAAACTAAACAACCTTTTTTGTTTTTCTCCAAAATCCCTTTAGGGATATACACAAGAATGTCAATAAACAAGAGTGGATTCAACCTATGATTTTATTAAGGTTAATATCCTTCCCCTTGATATCCATTGAGTACACCAACCTAAATTTTTTTTATCCTCTTTTTCATGCATCCACATACAATCCATGAAACGATAGGAGTTTTCATTTAGTACAAATCCTAGGTGTGTGCAACCCTTGTTTAAATATACCTCATTTGTGGAAGAGACTATTTTATTCTTCTACTTGATATTTCACTATTGCAACTAAATGATATATAGGACTTGATCAAATTTAGTTCCATTCAAGTGGCTCTACAATAAAGATTAAGAAATTTCTTCAAAGATTCTGCCTCCCTAAGTGAACCAACACTAAAGAGGTGGATATTGTCGACATAAAGGATATGGATTAAGGACACACAATCTAGTAATTAAAACAAGAAAGGATGAGAAGGGTAGGCACCCTTCAATCTAGTTCTTGAATGGATAGTTAAATCCCATGTAATTCAATATAAGCCTTAAATACAACCAGCTTACTCTTCCATAAGAATTTTGGCTGGCCACTCTTAATTACAATTGTATTTTTTATGTCAATACAATACAAGACTTCTTTTTCTACCTCGACATCATGCGTTTTTCTTTCCTATAGAAATCCAAATTTCTCCACTAATATAGCTCTAGATAAAATAATTTTAAGTCTTGTTGTTACTATTTCAATTGGAAATAAGCATGTAGATGGACATAGTGAGATTGAGAGTCGATGGATTATTCTTTTTAGGTATTAGTTCTATAAAGGTTTCACTCATTTCTCTTCACAACTATCCATATGTCTTGGATTACACCACCACTCCTAATAAATCACCTTAGAAAGAATTCACCAAGTTTTATAATTTCATCTATGTTGTCCCTTTCTGGAGCTTAAAATAGGGCACCGAAAGAACTACTCTCATATCTGCAAGTTCACATAACTTTGAGGTTCTTTCTTCGATTTGGCTTGGGCATTTTCCAAATTATATTTTTGTATTGTTTCCCTTTGGAATGATTTTTAAAGAATGTGTGTTCATCACCTTTAGATAGTCATACTTCTCTTCTCTTTAACCTCCATTTTTCCTCCTCCCATTAAAAAAGTTTCATCTTTCTTTCTTGCAAGATTTTTTGATTGTTCTTTTTCTTCTTTAGAGAAGATTCCATCAGGATTTCTACTAAACAAGTTTGAAAGTATTCCTTTATCTTTGCAATGTCCTTTTGAGATGTATTGTAATTTTTATTTTTCCTATGTTATGGTTTCCTTCTTGACTCTTTGTAAATTTTGGTGGAATGTGAACATTCCATTCTCCTTAGAGTTAGTATTGAAGTTAATGATACTAACCTTCAATATAAGGACTATCAAGGCCTACTAAACATACAATTTTACCCCACAAATCATTTATAGAAAAAAATGAAAATTTCCATGGCCTTGCACTCTAGTTTCAACACTTCTAGTATTTGGTGGATGGGTAGTATTTGACCTCTAAGCCTATTGAAAATGTGGATGCTCCATTTTTTGGTCCTGATTGAGTGACATATTTGTTATTGTAAGAGAACCCATTGAAGACTTCTAAATGTACTTGTGCCTATAGAATGCCATCTCGGGTGACTACTCATGCTCCATTTTCTTTACATGTCATTGTAGCTTCTAAATTTCAGCTTCTTATTCCCTAGATTTTTCTCTTAGGCATTGATTTTCCACATCTAACAGGAATTCCTTCGATTTAATAGTGCCCAACTACTCTGTATGGGAGGTCTTCTGCTGTGAAATCTCCTCCACCCAATGCTCTAGATTCACCTTCCACAATTTGAGGCTCGATATTAAATCCCCTAGCATGGATTGAGACTCATGAAAATGGTGCTTACATCTAGAAATGACAAGGTAAATTGGATAATCGGTATTGAGTACCATTAGGTGGTTGACTCCAGTGCCAGCTCCCAAGTACATAATGAAAGTATTCTTTTGTAGCTTGCTAGTCTGGGCTTATTCCTGTGTGAATGGCATATTATTAAAAAAAAAAAAAACCCAACATTAGTCGCTCTAGCGACGAACATGTTCGTCACTTGAATAGCCATTTGGTCGCAAAGTTTTACCTTTTTAGCTTTAGGGTTGGTTGGTCTAGCGACTAATCTTCGTCGTTCTACCGTGGTTTATTGACTAAGTTTTCCAGGGTTGTCTTGGTCCCTCTTGTGACTAATATTAGTGGTTAGACCGACTAACATTTCGTCACTAAAACGACTAATTATGGTCTCTAGAGTGACCAAGGTTATGTTTTCCTTAGAGATGCTACCAAGGCTTGCGACTAAAGTTGGTCGCTAGACAGACTAATCTTGGTTGATGGATCGATGAATGGTAACTTTTACCTATTGTGAATAGGCTTCTTTTCCCGGTCGCTAGACCGACGAAGATCCATGTGTGGTCGCCAGACCGACGAAATGATTTCGACGAAAAAAAAAATCATCTTGGTCACAACAATGACCCTATTCTGACGAAACTTTGTCGCAAAAACGTTCAAATTTAGTAGTGAGAGCTTTGAGAATTTTCTCTTCTTGGCAACTCCAAGGTCGATTTCTCTCGTAGTGTCGAATATCCAAAATGTTAAAGTAACGGCTCATAATACTTGCACTCAGATCCAACAACTTAGATATGTCTTCCACTATTGCATGCTCTTCCTCCTTTCCGAGACATAATCCAATGGCCTATACTTTTTATACAGTTGACCTGAAGGATATTGTGGATTCTTCCTCCACTGCAACTTCACTTCCCTTACACTTTGGTTATTTGAAGGTGTTCAAAGGATATGACCTTTGTCTGCATTCACTGTAATGCTCTCCCTCCTGATATTTTATTATTTCTCGGGGTTTACAAGGGACTTGGCCCTCTGATCCTTTAACAAATCCTTCTGACCTCCTGGAAGAATGACTCTCTTTCTCCTGATCTTTAGTCATTGCCTAAAATTCAAAATGGGTCTTGACCCTTCATTCCTCAAATGGTTTCTTGTGCCCTCCTCACAGCCACGCTCTTCCTTCAAATTTTTACCAATACTTCAACAATGTGTTTACTTCATGCACTCTTTTAACTCAACTCTCCTGTGTCCTAGACTTTAGAGGCTCACTTGCACACTCCTTGTGATTTCTCTGTGTAGACTTGTAGTGATCCTCCTGAGCTTAACCTTCTGGTGTTCCCACTTGGAAACCTTATCACCAAACTCTTGAATGATTTCTTGCACACTCCTTGCATTGGCTCCTTAGAGTCTTCACTAAGTCTAATGTGCCTTCCTTGCACAACCTTTCCTTGAGATTTACAATTCTCTGAGTGTAGGCGCACTCCTTGCACTCACTTTGTGCACTCTTTGCACTATTCCTTCTGAGCTTATGACTTTTTTTGGTATTCCCACCTAACACGCTCCACCTGAACTCGTAAATGAGTTCTTTCACACTCCTTGTGCTAGCTTCACATAGTTTTTCAACAACTCTGGTGTGCACTCTTTGCACTAGCCTTTAGATCCCATAACACTCAAAAACTCACACAGATAGGGAAGTCTATCTATTCCTGCAAAGGGAACATACATGAAGTAACAACATCCATACATGCACAGTAAAAATTTAGAAAACACATTCATTGAAATGGACTATACACACACAGTGAATCACACACATAAACTCATATGTAGGAAAATCTTGTTTTGTATTAAATTTGAATGGTATTTACATTATGTACAAGACTGGAATGCAACATAGTCTCAGTTCTTTCTCTCCTCTCCTCTCAAAAACTGACTAACCAACTATTTCCTCCTTCAACATCTGACTAAAAAACCCCTCTCTTGGGAATACATTACATATATTTATACATGAGGGGCTTCTCGAGCCTTTCATCCAAACATCTTAGTTCTTTCATATCGCATTTAAGCATCCTACCACTAAGCCTTTATTACAATAAATATTCATTTACACTTTTAAATCTGAGGTGATGCTAAGGATGTATACAACTACAACCCTTTAAAGGAGACTTTACACTCAACTTTACATATTACAAAGGCTCAACCCTCCTCAATCCTGTTAAAACTTTAATTACATTAAATTACATTAAAATTTTGATATTTAAACTCAAAAATGAGAAGACTCGTGCTTCTCTTTCCTTGGGATACACTCCCTCCTAGTGCATTGTTCCACTGGTTGCTGACACACTGATGAGTTGGAGAGATGCTCATGCATCACTGTGAGTCTCAAATTATAAGGTATATATAGAGTTATACTAAGATATTAAAAATTAATTCTTAGAATTTATAGTGTAACTTTACGTAATTACTATGTAGTACCTTGGTACTTTTAAAGAAAAGTAAATAAGAATAAGAGTGAAAAGAAAAAACAAATTATTGGAAATTTGAGTACATTACGTTAGAGGTGGAATGTTACATCATGCAAATATGACTAGAGTCTTATAGTTAAAAAAAAATACTGATAAAAACTGGATCAACAAGCCACAATATGTCACTATACTGAATATGAAAAATCCTAATTAGAGCTGTAAATTAAGTCAGAATTCAAATAATAATCAATACACTATAAAATCAAAATATCAACCTTATGAATCATGTCAACAATCCATTCTTCTTGGTACTCTTTATTGCCACCTTCGGTAAGACCCATGATATCAACATGAAGATCTCATCCTTCAAGTGATTATGAAATGAATGAAATATTAATGCAATCTCACTTTCCAGTAAAAGAAAACCTTATCAAATATTTTTCTTCTATTCCTCTCCTTTTATTGTCCCTCAAGACCTTATTTTATTCTCCAAATGTAGTATTAGGTATTTCCACCTACTTTTAGTTAAGTTACTTGAGTAACTTTTAGTTAGATAGAGACAACTTATAAATAAATATCAAGAAATAATGATAAGGGTATAAAAAATACTAACTAATAGGTGGGGACCCACTATTGCATCCATAATATTTTATTAAAATATCACCATGTTCCTACGTAGATAAATATGCCTCCCATGTCATTCAAACATTCATAACATATAAATCTCCAATCCACCCATAATAAAGTATCTCAACAGACATTTGTGACTCCCATATATATATATATATATATATATATATATCATCATCATCATCATCATCATCATCATCATCATCAAAATAAATAAGTTAGTCTATTTTCCTAAAATATCTTCTATCAAAAATATTTGTTGTCCAAAATAAGTGAACTCTCTCCCAACAATCGAAATAAAAGAACATGACAAAACAAAAAATCATACTTTTTATGTGAGGCAACTTTCGTTTGTTCACTATCCTTAGAATCTACCACTTTGAGCACCTATAAATTTTCTTTGATAAGAATTCTACCTTTGAATGATGATGCACGTGGGTGCATGTCTCCAAAAGAGATATTTTGTTTTTCATGTCTGGGGTGTTGGGAATGAGATGTAACTGAATGTGAAGATGTCTTGGATTGGTCATACTTACTAGAATTAGCTAATTGTTTTCCTCTACTAGGTTCAAGCTCTAGAGAAATGGACTCAAGTCTTTTTACGGGTTTAGATAAATAACCATGTGATTTCATTGATGCAATGTGTTGAGTTGTCTGCTTAAGAAGAGGATGATGTAATGGAAAAGAAAATATGGCCATTCCATCAAAATGGGTTTGGGGAGGATGTACAACATCATTCCATCCATCATTGTGAGGAGCTTATGGTGGTAAGAATACATGAGGTTTCATTGGTATTCCATAAATTATAATATGGGGATGAAAAGGTGGTCTTTCATGTGAAGGAGGATGTCACAAGGCTCTTTTCCTACCTAGGTTCAAGAAACCTGTCTGCAAAAGTTGATTGAACTCTTCAGTTTCTGCATCAAAGTGAATGGGGAATTGTATCCTCTTGTTTACGCTTTACCAAAAATCATTTGGCCTATTTTCTCTATTTCATCTTCCTCTACTTTCTGCACCATAGTTTCCTCTACTAAAAAATCTCATCTATAATCATGATAATAAAATTAGCAGAAGTATAAAGAAATAATAAGATATAAAATCTAATACAATTTATCTAAATGATTATATTGGCTCCGACATGACACAAACATAAACGATAATTGGGAAATGGGAAAGAGATGAAGTGAATCGGGGAAAGAATCATATTATTCATCAACCACAACTAATGTGAATGTCTTTAATCCATGTATACTCATCATTATATGCCAATCTTTCATCGAAAAATTCATAACAATTGTTTGTGAGTTAAAAAAAAAATTATATTTTTCTTTGATCTTTACCATAATGACCATATAAAAAAATCTCTTTTTACCATATAAGCAAGGCTAAAGAGGTCAAAGGAAACAAATGACAGGGATTTCAGGGAACAATTTATGAAAAGTGATATTGATGAAGTAAATTGAACTTATACAAGAATTGTATTCCACTTTCTCTGAACTTTAACATACTTTCCATTATCATATTCTAACTTCCTTTGTTCTTGTCAAACATTATAAAAATGTTCCCAAGATAAAATCAATCATCGCTAATTGATATAATAAAATTTCCTCTTTTTAAATTACATAGACAATGAATTGATGAGAACGAGAAATTAATCAATGGGATTTGAGGAATAACTTTTGAAAAATGAAATTGATGAAGGGAATTAGAGTATGTATAATTATCCTTATGTTTTACATCACCCTTTTATCAATAGAAACCATTAATGTATTCATTTCATAACATGTTCATGCACTTACAAGAATAAATACAACTTAAATATTTACTTTTTCTTCAAATATCGAATTCCCTTTTCACATTCTTACCACAATACTTAATATCAACGTTATCAACCATAATAATAATTAAGTAAACACATCATGTAATTTATTTATTTTGTTTTTTAAGGAAAACTATAATAAAAAACCCTTAGTAGGTCATGGATAAGTCAAAAGTTAACAATTGTTAAGCATATAACACCTATGATATTTATGGTTTGAATATTGTTATTTGTTTGAAAAGGGTTTTGAAACCAACAACTGGGATATATCCACTGATAGGTTAAAAAAATGTCTTCAAAAATATGTTGTAGAGAGGTCAAGTTCATCACCCAATATTTTCTTTAAAATTGTCTTTTAAGATTTAATCTAGGATTCAAAACATATGAACCCATGAGCTAGGAAAAGAGACAGGGTACCACACCATTGGCCACATGAAAAAATATCAAGATAAATTTTGAAATTAACTTTAAATATGTCCCAACCATGCTACAAATTCCAAAATCCATGTTCTGGTTCAAACTAAATCTCGGGTAATAGCCAAGGGTAAATAGTGGCATGGACTAGTGACTTCTCTTCCTATGGGAAAGAAAGGATGCATATGCTTATATAATCAGATAACTTTAAACCCAAAATAGTTCAAGTCCAAATGGATGTTAGACTCGAGCCACATTACAAATATTTTTGAAAAAACCAAACATCCCATCATTGTGTAAGGATGGTTGGTACTTCTCATTATGCTTTAGAGGTTTTGAGTTTGAACCTCAATGTATGTAAACAAATATTGTAACAAAAATTCTTCTTTTGACACAAAAAGAAATGGAAAGTGCAAGGATTGAGGAAGTGATGGAAACACAATATCAATCTTTTGTAGCCTAAAAATCTTAAGTTTTCTTTTCAATGAAATTATTAAGAGGGGAAAGAAAAACATTTATGTAACAACAATAACAAACCAGAGCCAAAAACAATCATTTTACGATTTTTTTTGCAATACTAGATGTAAAACAAACTGAAACTTCATACCTTTGAAAAATGGCTCTTTATAGGCCATAATTGAAGGTTGTTTATTATCAAAAACTTCGAGGGTTCAAATTTTGTAAAACCAATATGTTACCACAACAAAGAAAATCAATAACTCGAGTGAAACATCCCAAAAGAAAAGTGAAATGTGGATGACAAAACTCATGTAGTGGTGAATTAATTCATGTCAATCAACATTACATTTCCATTACTCTCATGGAGTAAATACTACGCCAACTCAAAAAAAAAATCAAAATGACTGACACAAAAAACAATCAAAGCATGCCTCTTGGGAAAGCGATCACATGCCATGTCAGCGAGCATAAATGCTTACAGGGTGGTGGCTCAAAAATTACATCCAAGTTCCATCACTTTTAAACAAAAATCATTTATGTTGGAAATGATGTCGTTCAATAACACAATTCAATATACCATATGCATCATGCAATGCTAAACATTTCCAATATAACCACAATAGTCACCTTTCAAAAACAACTAATTGTTGTATATATGAGCTCAATACTATCATATAAAGTGCAAGGTCATGTAATCTAGTTTGAATACCATTGCATGTCATATGTTGTAATATAACTGAACCACTTTCTCAAGTGAAGAGACAATACTTGCAACAATACTTTGTAAATTCCACGAGAACCTTTGTCACATGCCACCAATGTTTGATAATGTAACAACCAAAATCATAACCATTAGAATATGTATATCAATCATTTTATTTCGATGAAAGTATGGAAAAACATTTTAAACTTTTTCCAACCACCAAAACTTTGACAATCATATATATAAATGCATATTAAGATCATGGATGCATTGAGATGACTCAACCAATTAAAAGTAAAAGTGAATGACACCATTAACCTTTGAGATTGTATATAGATAAACAAATTGCACTTTTTTTCTTTATTCTACTAGGGGTCCCACCTAATAGTTATATTTATTAATAAGTTTTTGATATATTCCTTGCAACAATTTGTAGACTAGTGGCTACTCACGATTTTTCGAGTCAACATCTGGTGACTCCACAGGGTAGGAAATTTTTAGTTGGATAGAATTAAAGAATTTATAGTTTTCCTAGAATCATACTTTTCTTGGAACTGTAAAAAAATTCTCTGATATTCTCTTCCAAAAGAAAATTGTATGGAGGGAAGAACGTGAAAGAGGAAAATAGGAAAAATCTTGCACACCTTGTTTCAAGAAGATATATGTAGGCATACAAAAATACTACAAAAGTAGCACTACATATCAAAAGAATCTTCATTTGTCTTTTCTGTTCTTATCAATTTCAAATAAAATCAACAAAAAATTGCAGTTAACATGATAAAATAAGTGTCTTAATGATCCAGATTGACTAAAATATAATGTCAAAGAAAACGAAAAGTTGAAAACTGATAAAAATTTAAAATGAAAATCAAGTGTACATAAATAAATAAAATAAGTACAACTAAAAAAAAATATACATAAACCATTAGAAATATTATCAATAAAACCATATTGGTTCATCATAATGCTTTAAATGAGAACCATTTGTTGTATATGAAAACAATCGCCCTTCCATCTCTTTTAATAAGTATTAATTGTTAGTTATCAATGAAACAGTTTTGCAAGGACCCAACCAAAGCTTTTGAAATTTAGAATTTTTTCCTTTATCATCATTTGCAGAATCCTACAACAATACTTTCTCATAAGCTTTAAATGTAATAGGTTTGGCTTTTTTATCAAATTATTTCTTAATAGATTGTTGCCTTTTCCTCAGATTTTCCAGAGCATGGTTTCTTTGTTCTTCCAAGGCAAGAAAGGAATTTATTCTTCGAAACAAATCTGCCATATTTAACTCTTCATCCTATAATGTTAATTGAAGAGAGGAAAGTTCAAGTTCTACAGGAGCAATATCCTCTTGGCCATATAAAAGTTAAAATGGAGTATGACAAGTTATAGAATTTGTAGTGGTCCGATCTACCCAAAGTGCATACATGAGTAACATGTGTGACTCGATGGGGTTTATTATCTATAATATTCCTTAAAATTTTGACCAATTTTTTATTAGTGGAAGTTCAACTTTCCCATTTCCTTCCAGATAATATGTACAAGAAAAAAAATCTCACACCAAAATTACTAATAAATTCAGTAATTTGGTAGAAATGAAGGCTAGTCCATTATCTGAAATAATTCCAATAGGAAGACCAAAATGACCTATTTATCATGTGCATGATTGAGTGATACAAATCTAGTCCACTTAGTAAAGTGATCAGTTTTTGTAAGTATGAAATTATGCCCAGCATAAGATGGAGGATTGATAGGGCCAACGAAATATAAACCCCATTTGGAGAAGGAAAAATCAGGAAGAATATGTGGCAAGTGAATGGAAAAGAATATCTCATTTCAAACAATTTTTTTCCATTTATCACAACCCCTAGTGAATTTAAAATAAAATTTGAAAACATAAGGTCAATAATATCATGTTCTCTAAATTTTAAAAGAAGTGGATTTCATTGCAAAGTGACCACCGATATTAATGTTTTCATCTTCTGATGCATGGATTTATCTCAATATTTTATGAGTTGATGTATCATTTATAAATAATAACAAAAACCCATGAACAAATATTCAAAATAAAGAATTGTCTAAGATCATATATTTAGAGACTTAAAGGTGGAGCCTCCTACATTGATGAGATTATGGGTAATCATGAAACTTTTGGAATTCCAAATAATAAATAAGTTCCTTATATCAAGTATGTTCAACTAGATCAAGATTTTGATTTTCAATAAAAAATAATGTTGATAAAGAATTTTCATTATTTTTAGAAGAATCACTTGGATGGGGATGTTGAGCTAGGTGAAGTGATAAATCTCATCCCTTGATTGTTTTTGAACTGGTAATCATTAAATCATGTTCTTGTATTTTTTCAAACAATGAGCAATTTTCCCTCAAAGATGAGTTTGTGAAAGAAAAAACTTGACAACAGGTAAAGGGACTTTAACCTACGTATGCTTACCAAGAATAAAGTGGTGAAATTTTCTTATAGCTTTAGCAAGAGAAAACATTTGTTTCTCTATAATATAATATTTTATTTCATGACCGGATAGGCTTTGCCTCGTGTAATCTATAGGTTGTTCATTGTTTGGATTAATGTTTTGAATAAGAATAGCATAAATTTATTCTTCTGTTGATTTCGTATAGATAATAAATTCTTTATGAAAATCCTGTTTCACAAGGACCAATGTAGAGATTATTGTTTTTTGGATTCCTACAAAAAGATTTTTCAACATCCTCATTCCATGAAAAATGTTTATCTATTTTCAATATGTTATGAATAGGCTTAACCATTACAACGAAATTAGGAACAAATCTTTGAACAAAGTTCATTCTACCCATAAAAGATTGAATTTACTTTTCAGATGTAGGGGATCGAGGACATAAAATGGTGGTAACCCTATCAAGATCAATGTTGATCCATAAATCTAAAACAATTTGACCGAGAACTTTACCTTGGGTAATGCCAAAAACAGATTTTGAAGGATTTAGAGACATGCCAATTTTTTTGCATCACAAAAAGACTCTTTTAAGATGATCAAAATGATCTAATTAGTTTTTAGATTAAATGGTTAAGTCATCAACATAATTATGAATTATCTTATTGATAAGATCATCAAAATTTATCTTCACGGCTCTCTAGAAAGTGGCACCTGCATTAGTTAATCCAAAATGCATTTGTTCATAGGAAAAGGTGCCCCACTGAGTTGTGAAAGTGGTTTTATATTTGTCTTCCCTTTTGCATCTCATTTCATTATAACCTGAAAAACCATCAAGTAATCATATCATCTGTGATCCTCCTACTTGCTGCAAACTTATTTCCATGTTAGGAAGGGAAAATTTATCATTAACACTATCTCTATTAAGTGCAAAAACATATACACATAAATGAAATGACATTGTTCTTTTTCCATACATGAACCCGATTATACACCCACTCAAAGTATTTAACTAGAAAAATAATATGAGCATTTATTAATTTTTCCACTTCTTTTCTAATTGTAGCTTCAAGAGCAGAGTTAATCGAGATTTTTTTTTTCCTAACAGGTTTGGGTTCTTCCTTAATCAGAGTAGAATTTTGGATGATACTAGGATCAAAACCACAAATATCCTCATAATACCAAGAAAATCTATCTCTAAATTCATGAAATAAATCCATGAATTTATTATTTTCATCTTCAGAACATTGGGCTCTAATTTTTAAAACCTCTTGATGCTATTGAGTTCCAATGTTCACTGGTATGATATCTCCTATTTTTCTCTTTGAATCCTCTTCCTTATGATATTTATTGTTTCTAATATCATTAGTTGAGAATGATCTCTCGAGAGGATTTATCCCTTTAGGAATTTTATTATCTTCGAGTGAAATGATTTCCTTGGGATTATAAATCTCATTCTATAAGAAAGCACAAATGCTTTCATCATCAGGGAATACCTTCCATGATTCTACATTATTAAGAAGATGAGGTCGATATAAAGATAAAAATGTGCAATCATGTCTTTGAGGCAACAATTCCCTTGCAGGAAAGGATGCAAAAATAACCAACCTATCAGGTATCAAATTCAATTCCCTTTTGATGTGGGTTATGTTAAAAGATAACATATTTTGGATTAAATACCAAACAACTTGGGTGTATCTTTTCAATAAATTGTTAGTAGGATTATAGATTTTTCTAAGTAAATTGACAACAAGTTCTGAATATTCAAAAATAGGTAGATGACCACATCCTAGGTTGTAATCATTTTCAATTCCTAACACCAAGGATTGAAATTCAATAACATTATTTGTACAGGAAAATGATATCCTATAGGAGAAATTATGAATTTTACCTACAGGATATTATAATACAATGTCTTCTCCATTTCCTTCACTTGAACATGCACCATCAAAGTTCATATGCCACATTCCATCTTAATAATCATAAATTTGTTGAAGAGAAGCATCATATTCATAAACAAAAATAAAATACACATCAATATCTTCCTCAATGTAGTTTACATTGGGTTAAGGAATGTTTTCAATATATGACGAGCTTCGTCCTTCCTTTAAAACAATAATTTTCTTTCCATTTTTGGGAATGGACATTTGTGAACCATACATTGATAAATAACCACTAGTTAATGCCTTCTAGTGTCTTCCCAAAATAATTGAGTAATTACTAATGGGAATTTCAATTACTTGAATATTTAGTGTGGTTCTAATTTTAGAATGGGCATAGAGGAATAGAGTTACAACCTTAATCTCATTGATTATTTATTGTTGTTGATTATTATAGGACAACATGCTTCATGTGTTTTCATTTATACAAGAGAGTCCTAGTTCTTCCATAATAATATTTGAAATGAAAGTAAGTCCACATCTACCATTTGTTAAGAAACAATGGGCTATCCTATCCATTATTTTTACATAAATATAAAAATGAGGGTTTTTTACAAAATTCCTAAAATTGTTTATACATAATTTATTTACATGTGAATTGTCTCCATCATGATTTTTAGAGAAACTGATAATTGAAGAATTTTTATTTCCCACATTTTTTAAGATTTTTTTGTTCTTCGAGGATGATGACCTTGTGCAAGAGAGATGCATATGCTTTTATGTTTTCTAGTTGATTAAGAATGTTATATTTGGATGGAGGAAAATAGGATGATGTATTTTGGCTTTGAGTTGTCCTGAAAAACCGAGGGTTTTCACTTTGGGAAGAGGAACTAGGAGAAAAGGTAGTCTTATGGTTACCACCCCTTCCCTTATTTGCATAAGATCTATTCATGTTATCTACTAGCATTACTTCTTCCTCAGGAGCCCAATCTAAGGCAATAATAGTCATTTTAGTCTTTTTCCAAAGATATGCTCTTGTGATATTTTCTTAAATTCACAAGTACTTTCCTCAGGGTTATCGTCAAACAAATTAGACCAATCCCTAGAGAGAACAGATGTTGGATGGTTATGAAATATAGTATTAGTTGGTTGATTTCTCAAAAAATATAGATTAGAAGAATAAACGAGACTAGATGTTTAAGTGACCCCTTTCATTTCATAAGAAATCATTCGATTGCTCATATAAGGAATGTATGTCCTTATACCAATATTTTTTTAATATTGCAGGGCTAAATCAAGATATGAGGGATTATTACACTATGATTATAGCCTTTAACAAAAAATATCAATTATTCCTCAAGCAATATGAACTTGGGCATAATATTGTTTTTTACGTTGTGTTTTGATAAAGAAATAAAGAAATATTCATGATGGAGATTTATAAGAAGTTTAATGAAACAATCATAAAACAAAATCTGAAATAAAGAATAAACATGAAAACCAAAGATGAGACCAAAACCATCAATGATTTTATTAATTCAGTTATGAATTACAAGAAAAAGCATTCTTTCATACCCATAATGGATAAGGAACAAAATCAGACTTAGAAGTCAGAGGTGGAATGTTACATCACGCATAGAAAATTGGTGTCTTATAAGTAAAACCAAGATTGAGAAAAACTGGATCAATAAGCCATGATATGTCACTTCCCTGACTCTACAAAATAATCCTAATTAGCACTGAAAATTAATTCATAAATAAAATAAGAATTAACATACTATCAAAACAAATGATCAACCTTATGAAGCATGTCAACAATATATGTTTTTGGTCATTCTTATTTCCACCTTCAGTAAGACCCTACTATCAACAAGAATATTTCATCCTTTAAGTGACTCAAAAATGAATGAAGTATTATTGTAATCTTACTTTGGAGCAAGAGAAAACCTTATCGTATTTTTTTCTTCTATTTCTCTCCTTTGCCTAACCCTCAAGTCCTTCATTTATTCTAAAAAAGTAGTTTTTGGTAGTTCCAACGACTTTTACTTAAGTTACTTACGAAACTTTTCGTTAGATAGGGACATCTTATAAATAAATATTAATAAATAATGATAAGGTATAGAAAATACTAACTAATATGTGGGGACCCTATTGATGGGTGTAAATGACACACTGTCAACTAGGAAGTCAAATATAGATCATGGTTGTCTAAATAACCCAAGCCGTTTGGAATGGAATGACCTGACGGGTTTAATGGCTCCGTTGGCCAACTAAAGTATTAAAAAGAAATGGAAATAATTTATGAAGCTACAATACTAAAGATATGAATTTAATAATTTATGAATGTCAAAAATAGAAGTATGGATATGTACATATGGTTTTGAACAATGTATATAGAATTTGCAAGTTTTGTTGGATGTCTTGCGAAATCGATTTTTTTTTAAATTGTTTATGAAGTAGATAAAGAAAGTACATACATTTTATATTTTCTATTTTATATCTAAAGAACTAAAGAATACTAATAAAACACAATTTGAAATAAGAACTAAATAACAGTCAAAGCCAATTTAAATTATTCTTATTTCATTGATAAACGAACTAACAAAAATAAATAGAATACGAGTAAACTAACCTGCGATTAATCAACTAATGATTTTATGTCTCTGCACAATTCAAAATCCCAGTTGTCCTTCATGTGAGGAAAATCTATAACAAGTTGGGGCTAACACTCCCAGAAGCAAACTCAAATGTGTTTTTGGAGCAGGAATATGAGAGCAGAGTAATAAACACACATATCTGGTGATCTTGCAATGATGAACACTTATAGTGAAAGAAATTTAATAGTAAGCATTCATATAATACATCATTTAACATCAAGCATAAATAAATGATATTTAAATGAAATAATGATCATAGATGTAATATATGAACAACATATT
Source organism: Picea sitchensis (assembly GCA_010110895.2). NCBI lineage: Eukaryota > Viridiplantae > Streptophyta > Pinopsida > Pinales > Pinaceae > Picea > Picea sitchensis. The sequence continues at coordinate 29,704 of SNQJ01S0144893.1, forward strand.
ATAGACATAATTAAAGTGTTGAATAATATGAAATATCATACGAGAATAAGACTAAAGTTATATAAACATAATAACATTCCATAATATAAAAGGAAAAACATAATGGGTAAGCGCCACGTTGGTCTAAAGCCAAGGAACGAGCAGCTTGTCCATACAGTGTTGAAAGTTACATGTCCATAATGTGTCCAAATCAAAGATGTCCTCACCACCAAGAGTGAACAATATTTAAACTACTTCAGGATTCAAATTCTCATATCATACAAGATAGAGTTGAATCCACAAAAATTGGATAATATTACAAAATAGTGAAAATAGTAACCACTCATGCATGAGTTGGTTTTGTATAAATAAGCCAAAGTTTTATAAACATTAAA
>SNQJ01S0144894.1:2666-24188 GCA_010110895.2 Picea sitchensis
GAGGAGGGTCCCTTGTCCCACAAACAAGGGGATCTCATACACCAATTTGGTGTGGCTTGGCGGTGACCTTAAAAATAGAGTATTATTATTATTATTATTATATAGAAATCCTTAAACCAAACATAATTCAACGTGTTTGAGAATATATCTATATTATTTATAGAATTATGACAATTTAGCAAGACCATTTAGGAGGAGGAAATCAAAACTATCACATGATGATATGGTTCTCTAATGAAAACACCAAATCAAAATTTTATAAGTGGTTCATGTAATTTTTTTTTTCTTATATATGAAGTTGTTGTGATCTAGAAACACTATCTAGAAGAATTAGTCAATTTCAATGTTTATTAAGAATTATTTTTGTTAAAAATGTTAATAAATAAATTACTAATAAAATAAATCAATATTATAATGGAATAGGTTAGTAAGTGAACAAATTCAACTCATTTTTACCACAAATATTTAAAGATATTAATTTATTTTAAAATAACCAAAATCTCATGAATTTGAAAAAAAAAAGTGAGTTTGTGCACTTTCTCCTATATTATATAACTTATTTTAAAATGACCAAAATCTCATGAACATCAGAAAAAATAAGTTTGTTCACTTTCTCCCACACTAATTCTCCTATATAACTTAGTTTATATATATATATATATAAAAGTTATAGTTTCACCTTTTAGATAGAAGACTTTGACCATAAATCTTTACCAATAAAAATATTAACTTACCAAAATTCCATGGACTTAGGGAAAAAAAATTAGTTTGTGCACTTTCTTCATGATTATTGTCCTATATAACTTAGATAATAAATAAAAAAATTTCGAGAAAACCCTCTAATACTTCTCCTCATTCTTCAATGAAAATGCTAAGTCAACAATAGGGCTTGAAGTGGTTACAACAACAATAGAACTTGGGAAAGATCACAGTCCATCCTACAAATGGACGAAGCAGACCCAATTGACAACTTAGTTAGTAATAATGCTAGACATATTTTCTGGATAAATACTTTGTAAGAGGTTTTAGTTAACAAAGTGAGTATGTAGGTTTTCATAGTGAGTAATAATGCTAGACACATATTTTGTGGATAAATACTATGTGTGTAAGAGGTTTAGACAAGTCCAACGTTTAAGGTGTACACTTCATCCATCTTTAGAGAGGTTGAGAAATGTCCATCTTCACAGACATTATTCCTGAAGATGAGTGAAATATTCATCTTAAAGATTAAATGTTTCTAAACCTTTTACACAATATTTATTTATCAAAAAAATGTCTAACTATTAGTTAATAATTCTATTGTTATATTTATTTAATAAATAATTAATAAAAATGTTATATCATACAAATTGAGATTAGGTATACATAGATCATATTTTATATATTATGTAAAAAGAAAGCTTCATGTTAATTCATATATTTTTAACTTGCAAGGCCCACAAAAATACTATTATAACAATAACATTAAAAATGACATAACTTCATAATAAGTTCAACCATGGTTATTTAATATGATAAATGATTTTTTTAACATTAAAAATGACACAACTTCATAATAAGTTCAACCATGGTTATTTAATATGATAAATGATTTTTTTATGATTTGGAAGTTTTTTTTTTTCAATTCCATTAGCATTTGGTTAGAGAAGAAGTGTTGGAATTGTAATTTTTTTATTTTCCTATTTGATTTTTTTATATAAAAATAAATTAGATACTCTCAAACACAATATTACATCTAAATTTTATTATACTTAATTTTGCAACGTTAAACTTAAATAATTTTGATTTTGAAAAAAAAAAAAAAATTGGAGAATTTTGCTACACCTAACTTTTTAAAGTTAAAATTTGCAATTCTAACCATTCATAACTAGATTTTGAGCAAAAATAGTTTGGAGAAAAGTAACCATCAATGCGGTTTTGAAGTTCTTATTTCAAATATCATGTTCATTCGGACCCATGGAGAAAGCTAAGTGGCCCCTTGGTGGGAACATGGCCTCAACTCAGACTCTTGATTAGGATGTACGTGGAGGATATTATTTAATAAAATAAATTAATAATGAAATAAAGTCCATTCAATTTAAGACTGTTTATTCCATCGAGGTTGGTGGGGTTGTGCAAATTCTTAAATTCCATTCTTTTAATATAAAAGGCGCTGGACATGCTGTTTTTCGTACTAAATTACCTGACTTCGACTATCAGTAAATTGAGTTACTAAAAATGGAATTTACTGACACCTTTTACATGCCAGTAAATTCCAGTCACCCTGAATTATCGGTTAAACGACCACCAAGACGGTTGCGATCCTGCCGGCGGAGGATCGAAACTCGTCGCCGGCGGCGGGTGGGGCAACTTTTTGTCGCGGAGTGGCAACGTCGGAGTCACATCACGGTCAGAATCCTCAACCGGCCGGGAACCGGATACCGTGCGATTCTCGGCGACGTCCAAGGCTAAGGTTGTTGACCGGAAATTTGGCGCGGCTGGGTCCACGAGACCGTCCGGTACCTGCCTGACTTCGAACCTGTGCGGTCGGCAATGACGACAGCTCCTGTCTGCCGGTGGGGCTTTGAGAAGATTGGTCAGGGTATACGAACCCGCGAACCCACTGTATACGGTGTACCGTAGTACGCGTATAGGTGCGCCGTATGGCGTGCATGCTGACGTGTATGCAGTTCGTCATGTACAAGAGACATCCTTTCACTCTGAACAAGACACCAGGTCAAATCATTTCCATGCTGGAGATGGTTAATCCTGTGAAATAACAAGTCAAAGTAGATAATAACACGGAGAGTTTAATTCACATGGGGAGTTTTAAGTGGAAAATGCTAATTGTGGAGCAAAGTGAATTTATTTTTAATAAAAAATGGGTTGAATTTAGTGAAAATTTTAGAGGCACTTTGAATTTATTATAATTCAAATTTTATATGTTACAAAATCTTGTTTTATGGGTTTTGTTTTATTTTAAAATTATGGGTTTTGTTTTATTTTAAAATTCATATATTAAAAAAAAATCATTTGAAGTTCTTGATGTTTTAAAAAAAAAATTGATTTATTGAGTGATCGTTAACCTAATTTGTTTTAAATGGATGTAGAGTTAGACAAACCTTTATGAACATTTTTCCTTTTGGATGTTTTTTTAATGATATTTTTACATTGGATGATATGATAATGATGATGGTGGTGATGGTTATTTTACATTAAGATAAAAAATTTGGTTTATCAAACTTTAAGAAATTACTTGATTTGTTAAATTTGGTCTATGGAGCCTTTAAAAAGATAAGGAATTACTTGATTTGCTTTATAATTTTATTTATCTAAAAAAAAATTAAGAGAAATATTCATCAAATATTAATTTTGATGAGTTAAAAGGTGAGGAAGGTTGGTATTGTAACAAATATTTTGAAATTGTGATTTAATGTGGGTGTACTCACGACATTATAAGATAGTGTTTTTCATGTTGAACCCCCTTAGTGTCACAAAGATCACATTCTTTCAACCCACTACATTTTAAGAATTTTCCAACCATCACTATGAAGCTTGTGAGAGTTTGTTCTTCTTTTACAAATGTTGATTTTATTCTTTACTCTAGTTAAAAGAGACAAATTCTTGATATTTTAGATTATGGTTGATCATTTCCTTATAATATCTTAATTTTCTTTTATCCTCTAATTCTCATTCTAAGGGAATGTACTTTTAATTTTCAACCCTCTTAGTATCACAAATATGACAAATTCTGTCAACCCACGACGTTTTAGGAATTGCCCAATTGTCACTATGGAGCTTGTGAGCGTTTGTTCTTATTTTAGGATTGCTAATTTTCTTCTTTACTCTAGTCAAAACAAAGAGATATTGTTGATCTTTTAGATTAGGGTGATCAACTCCTTATAGTATTTTAATTTTCTTTTATCCTTTAATTCACATTTTAAGAAAAATGTTTTTCATCTTCAACCTTCTTAGTGTCACAAAGATGACAAATTCTTTCAACTCACGACATTTTAGGAATTATCAAATGGTCATTATGGAGCTTGTGAGAGTTTGTTCTTATTTGATCAATGTTGATTTTCTTCTTTACTCTAGTCAAAATAGGAAGATACTTCCGATCTTTGGTTGATCACCTCATCTTAATTTCCTTTTATCCTCTAATTATTTATCCCACCACAATTTCTCCTAAAATTTAGATGAATAATAATTTTAGTATTATTGTTATTATGCATAGTGACCCATTCCTTTATTTCCCAATGATTTAGCCAAGAATTGACATTGTTATGCCAATCCCTCTTGAGTAGTAGGTGGTTTTGAACAGAGTTTGAAACAATCTTAAGAAACCTCTTGTCATCCATGTTGTTTATCTTGTTCTTGTAAGTTAGGTGCCTAGTCATAGTTGTGCTCTTAATGGAGAAATATTTGCTTTTATGAGGAAGATAAGTTATGGTGTCTTGCACTTAATTATGAGATTATAAGATATAAAACACTTTTGAATTTGCTTTATCTTTCTCTACGATTTTCTAGAGACACCGCAACCCCAAACTTTACAATGATAATAGGAGTGACTCTAGTCTCAAAAAAGAATTTATTCTTACTTCATAGCCAAATACACTAAACTATATAATATAATAATAACATTGTATCTATAACATGAACCTATAATAACATCGCTTTAATGTAATAATATTGGACCTATAATGTTTGTTTTTTTAAGACAAAAAATGATGACATTTATTTCAATTTTATATTTTTAAATTTTTAAAATATATTATATTTAATATAATAATATTGGGTGTATAATGTTTGTCTCCTTTTTCATTCAAAAAATAGGGATACATTATGTATTGAATTGTATCATTACATATATTGAGTGAGTTTAATGGTTAAGAACATGTGTTTCCTCTTAACTTTTAGATTGGATTAGTATTATTATTATTATTATTATTTAGATTAAGAGTAAGTTAATATGTGAACAAATTCGAAGTTTTTTTTTTTCCAATTTTAATAAATTTTTTACTATAAAGTATAATTATATTTAATTGATAAAAATTTAAATATAAAATTTTATTTTAATTTTTTTTAATTATGATTAAAAAATTAAAAAAAATAATTTTTTTTAATAAATAAATAAAAAATTACTTGTTAACTCAATAATTTCTCTATTTTAATATAACACGATTGAACGCATGGTAATTATATTTTTTCACTGAAAAACCAAACTTTATACACTTAAGTAGTTTAAGTGACTATATTCCATTAAATACAATATATCATAAGATATAATACTAGAAGTAATTCAGGTTCTTATTGATTCTCCCAAAAAATAATCCAATTTGCTAGTTTACTTCCATCCACATGGGCTTGTTCTTGTTGGATGTTGGAGCACGCCATGCCATGGCATGATGCGCTTTCATCTCTATCATCCATGGAGTGTATGTATGGATGTGACGGGGGCTTGTTGGATGTTGGAGCACGGCATGGCATGATGCGCTTTCATCTCTATCATCCATGGAGTGTATGTATGGATGTGACGGAGGTAAGCAAAATTGGCTTTTGCATTGAATAGAAGTAAGAAAATGCATGCTTGAACCTTCACAAGGTCAATCAAATTCCGGGTCCCATGGGGGCAAAAATAAAGAAAAAAAATTGAGTGCCTAAATATTCAGATTCTGGTGTGTTTTTCGCGAAAGTTGGGCTGCTGCAGGCATGCATTAATCAGATGTATGTCTGGGAAGGTGGAGAGGAAGACTGACAGAGATTTTTTCATTTTATTTGAGACTAGCATGGGAAAAAGCCAAGAGAAGCGAAGGTCTCTGGGTAATCAACTGCTAGAACAGTCACAATAATTAATTACGAGGAGGAGGAAATTGGGAGTTTGGGCCATTGAGATCTGTGTTTGGGTTTGGGATCCAAAATCCCTTTTTTTAGGAACAAGAAAACCCTACCCACTCCTCAAAGGAACCCTTTTTAGGGATGAGTTTGGGAGGCTTTTGAGGGATGAGTTTTAGATCAGAGGGTGATTTTGGATACTCTTCTTCTTCTTCAGCGACATCAGCGACAAGGAACAGATTTTGGGCTTCATCATACTCATCGCTATCGCTGGGAGCCAAGGCTGCTTATAGCATGGTGATTACTTCATGCCTTCAATGATTCCGAGCTGTAAATGGTGATTTGGTGGTTCTGCTCTGGATTTGGTGTGTCTTTTGCAATTGTTTTTTGAAGGTTTCAGGCCTTGGGATCTAGGTGGGTGTTGGTTATCTAGTGATTTGTCTTATGGGTTTCTGTTATCCTGAATGTTTGGTCAGGTTTCATATTGATTGCCTTGTGAGTTTCTGCGTTTCTGTGGACTTTTAGTGATTTTGTGGGGATTTCCATAGTTTAGTGCCTTGTGGATGTTTGCTATCTTGTTTACTCAGTGGTGTTTTGGGTGGATTTTCCATCTGGGTGCTTCTGTTTCATGGCTGCCATGGAATTTATGCCTAACGGTGTAATACCCACATGACACGCCTCTTGGGAGCTGATCTCATGTATCCTGTTGCAGGTTTTGTGCCTTGGCTTTCTGTTTCATCTCCACGCTCTGACTTTTGTGGCCGTGATCTGTGCTTCAGGGGGTTTTCCATGGGTGATCTTCATAGCTGTAAATATCTGAGCCAGAACCTATGGATCAGAGTTCTAGGAATCAGATCAAACCCATGTGTATATAGTACTATACTGCCTCATAAAGCAGACAAAAACCATTGCAAGGAATCCTGTAGAGATTTTGAATCAAGTCCCAAGACCGGCTTATTGGACCCCTGAAGCAGATGACCTTCTCCTCTCAGAGATTCCAGGGTTGATCTTCTGTGATACCCTGGTCCAATTTTGTTCCTGAATGTTTTCCTGTTTTTTAGTGTTTGAGCTCTAGATTTGCTTGTGGGTTTCTCTGACAAAACAATAAGCGGAACCGTACAGCATGTCTTGACTGGTTTGTTTTTCAAGGATCTCTAGTAATAAGCTCTCTTGAGATTTTTTTGTTTTTTTTACCTGACGAAGCTCAGGGATCAAAGCTAACTCCATATTTATTAGGCATCCATGCTCTCACCATGGCCTAAGGTCTAGACTGGCTGCTTGCAGATTTGAGATCTTAAGCTTGTATGCTTTTAAGCACAGTCCTCAACCAGATTAAATTATCCAGTCTACATAGCCGAAACCCTTTTGTTTTCCAGGCTGTTGCATGGCTATGTTTTGGGTGTATTTTTGCTTTGTTGTGTTATTTTCTCTTTTCTGATATTGGCATAATAATTTTTGCTGAGTTGGGTATCTGAATTTTTCAAAATTGAATAGGTTCGGTGCATACAGATAACGGCTCAATTTCTTACATGGCTAAAGAGTCCTCCTGTATTGTGTAAGATTTTGTATATATTATGCATGATTTTATAATGTCACGATGTTTTATTCTGTCCTTTTAATTGAAGCATTCCGATCTGAAGGAAAGGAAAAATATATAAATAGGCTTTGTTGATCTAATGGCAACCTTCGGTATAAAAATTTTCGGGGACCTGAGGCTGTGATTTGATGTTAAATCTCCCTGTATTGCAGTTATTATTCTTCAGGTTTTATTTTTTCATGTAGTTTTCTTTAACATTGAGATTTGATTTATTTCCTCGGTAAAGATTCTGAAAGTCGGTCGTCAAAGGCCTTACTGGGTTGGTCCTGACTGAATAAAAGGTCTGTTTAATGGTTTTGCTCATTAAATTTTGGGTTTTGTCTTGTATCAGATACTAGGATCTGGAATTCCCAAATTGCTAGTTGGAGAAACGAAGGAAGAGAACCTGAAATGCAGGCATCTGTGCAAACTGGAGGGCGGTCGGCAAGTCCTCTAAGCAGATCTAAGTCCAACCCTGAACACCCTCCTAGCCCGGCTTACTCAGTATCTGGTAGATCTAGAAAGCGAGACAGGAGCGACAAGAGTGTAGATTCATCCTCGAAGAGAAAAACTCTCAAGGACCATCCAGAAATCAGCAGCCTTGTTGATAAGGATGGGGGTCTGGTCAACTGTGCCGGGGTTGATCGATTTTATTTCCTTATGCAACAAGACCTTAATAAAAATTCTAGGAAGTTGAAGGAGGTGGCATCTAGAAGGACCTCCCTTGCAGCTGTGATTGCTGCTACAGTAAAGCATGATTGTCTGAACAGATTTGTGCAACTTGGTGGGTTGCCCCTATTGAATGAGTGGCTGCAAGAAGCCCATAAAGGAAAACTCGGAGATGGTGGAATTTCAAATGAATGCGATAGAACCGTAGATGACCTAATTTTGACCTTGCTCCAGGCTCTGGAGAAGTTGCCTGTAGACTTTGATGCTTTGAAATCTAGCAATGCCCCAAGGTCGTTGAAGATTTTGAGATCTCACACAAACTCAAAAATTCATAGGAAGGCAAAGAAGCTGATAGACGCTTGGAAGGAAAGAGTTGGTGCAGAAATTAAGCAGTCAGAAGAAGCTGAGACTGCATCAAAACAGGATAATTGTCGGCCTTACAAACTGATAATGCCCAAGGATCCTCATAATATTTTGAAAAATGGAGGCTCTGTAGATGCAAATGCAAGAAACTCTTCGGCTTTTGGGAACACCGTAAAGACTACTACCACTAACAATAGTTCGAGCATGGGGGAGGTTGCAATTTCTTTGAAAAAGAGTGGAGCCTCGGCAAAAGAAAGTCCTAACAGGATTCCGTCCAGTAACAGCCCACATGCAGAAATTGATAGTGCCTCTTTCCCAGATGAGAGGAGCAGCAATTCCAACCAAGCCTTAAGCAATGGCCCCACACGGTCAACTGGACCTATGAAAAATACAGTTTCCAATTGGAAGGAAGACTCAAAGTTTTCGGTGAACAATGCTGCAAACACTAAGACAGGGAATTCTAGGTCCAATACATCTAGCAAAGGACTCTCTGTAGCGGCCGGAGTCAATACTGGTTCGAAGGAAGCCGGATCGGGGAAGCCACTAGTCAGAAGTACGAGTGCAGGTATTGAGAAAAAAATGGTCATAGCAGTTGCCTCTGACAAAATATCAAATGAGTCTACGAAGGCTGAAGCTTGCAGCAACAACCAGAGACTCATCCTGAGGCTTCCTAATACTGCAAGAAGTTCCATGGGCAATTCTTTTGCTGATGTTGTGGTGCCTTCTAGCAGAGATTCATCTGCAAACATTACAGACAGGAATCTGGATTCAAAAGAGATAAAGAGTAGGTTGCAGAATACTTGTACAGACACTTCCAGCATGAAGTCTTCAGCTCTTAGACACGATGATATTGAAAAACACGTAGATCTGCCCAAACAAAGAACTGAAATGGAATGTCATTCATCAGAATCACATCTTTCTTTCAGTTCCACTGAATGTTGCACTCTTGAATTTAAGAAGAGTTATCACCATCTAGAGGGCCAGCCAACAAATAATAGGACTCGAGAGTCTTTGAGGCAGACTGGTGAGAAATTCAATGGATGTGGGATGGAGGATGTTAACGCTGGCATCAGTCTCCTAGCATCTATTGCTGCAGATGAAAACATGAGGCTTGAAGCAGATGCGGCTTTAGCAACATTCGAGAAAAAGAACTCTAAAAGCGTTGAAATTAGACATCAGGATACGAAGACAGCTTGTTTGACGGATTCTGAAAATTCGCCAATGAGTGATATTACTGAAAACTCAGGGAGAATGGAAGTAGTTCCAGATCCAGATGCCAAGGAAGTCCTGGAAAATTCTGAATATATCAGACCTACCTCTGGTGGAGTGCCGGATTTGGAAATGACTGCAGCACCAATTGATGCTGATCTTGGTCAATCAGATGAAAGCATGAGAACAAGTGAAGGACACTGTTTGGAACTAAAGCCCTGTGAGAGGAAACTTGAAGGAAGTTCTGGCTTGCCTCTGAATGACAGAAAATCTAGTGAGTCAGCGAATACAGTGCTTACATCTTCAGCTCCAGGCAAATCCTTGGATGAAAACATGAACAATGAAAATGATGGTGCGCCAGACTCCGCTAAAGATTGCGGTACTCTTAAAGAGATTGGATTGGAGGACAAGAAAAATTCATCCGACCTGTCCATACAGTCCAAGAGAGATGCTGCTACTTCAGTGAACATTTCTTCTGCCATTGATGAAAGGTATGGAAATCTGGGAGGCGAGGAAAGGGCTGAAATGAATAGTGACATTGCAAGGGAGTCCATGTACAGGTTTCCAGGTGAAGATGCACTTGAGGTCGCTATGCAGGTGGCAAAGGAAGTGGAAGAAGAGATGGAAAGCTATGGGAAAGTCTCACTTGAGAAAGAGAATAATTTGGAAGCAAGCACAAGTCATAAGAAGATTGTGCCATTCACAGATCATCCCGAGTCCAGAGTGGCAGATGAACACACGCCAAAATCCAGAGAGTGGAAGAAGGATGAGGAAAAGGATGACGACGGTGATAACAAGAGCTTCAGAGGAGTGAAAGAGGAGAATTTGAATGATGCTGAAGTCAAAGAAACAGATCAGACAAAGGCTTGTCCTGTCAGACGGCAATCCACTGTGGGCGTTGAGAGTTTGGATCCAAAGCTGGTTGAACCCAGTGTGCCTGATGACTCTGAAAATGCCAATCATACTGACGAGCTCCAACATGGATATTCCCCATCTGCCGAATTCAAAGAATCTGCGAAGGCTGAACTATCTACTGCTGTTGAAGCACCGGGAAAGCTCAAGTTTGACTTGAATGAGGGAATTCATTTAGAAGACAGTCCACATGAAACTCCTACTGCACTCTCATATCCCATTGCTTCCATTCCCATCACTCCGGTTGCCTCTCATCATGTGATCTCTTCAAGGAGTTCTTTTATACCTTCTCTTCAGGGAAAAGGCGAGCTGGGTTGGAAAGGTTCTGCAGCAACAAGTGCTTTTCGTCCAGCTGAGCCACGAAAAACTCCAGAAAGGTGCCAAAATGCAACTGAGAGTACAGCCACTGATGTGCCATCAACTTCAAAACCGGCTCGGCCTTCATTTGATTTTGATCTTAACATTGCAGATGATGATCCACAAGAAGACGCTAGCAATCCTGTGAGCCATCCTACTCATCATTCATCAGGGTCAAGGCTCGATTTAGATCTCAATCGCGTTGATGAGGGTGAAGAAAATGGTGCAGTTTTGGCTTCAGAGATTATAAATAATGAAGGGCACGCTTCTTCTGGTAGAAGCAAGACCGTTAAACATGACTTTGACTTGAATGCTGGGCTATGTCTGGATGATGCAGTAGCAGTTGATCCTGTTGATTCCCGTACGAACTTGTGGATCTCTGGCTATGCAGGTTTACCAGTTGCAGGTTTAAAAATGCCTGGTGAAATGATCAATTTACCAGCTTGGAATCAGCTTGGCAGCACATTTACTCCACCTGCAATCCCTACTTTTGCATCAGTTAAGCAAGAAACTCCTTTTGCAGGGTCTTTTACACCTGGATACTTTAATGTGGGGCAAGGGCATGGTATTCCACCATTCCACCCTGATATGTGCAGGCCGCCGGCTGAGCTCTCATCATCTGCTTCAGCCGCAGCCCTTCCTTACCCATCTCCATCCCCACATGCTTTTCCATATGCTGGATACCCCTTTGGATATACTTCTGCTTCTTTTCCAGCTTCTGCATCTTTCTTAGATTCTTCAGGCTCTGCTTCATATCCTCCGTTGGCTACGCAGTTCCTGAACTCTGGTGCAATGCTTCCTTCTCATCCCCGGCCTTCTTATTTGACAGGATTTACTGAAATTGGTCCAGCGGTAAGCAATAATGGGATCTGGGCTAGACCCAACTTGGATTTGAATGCAGGCCCCAGCTTTGATTTGAATTCAGGTCCAGAACTTGTTGACGCAGATGCTCGAGACGAGCGAACCAATGTGCGGCAGGTTTCAGCTTTTGGGAATCTATTTTCTCTTGACCCGCACATGAGAGTCTTACGTCAACCAGAACCCTCTGACTCCACCAAGAAGGAATGTGAAGGAGTTTGGGATCTGTACAAAGCTGATGCAGGCCCAGAGCTCAAGAATTTAGATGCCAGAGATGAGAGGATGCCTTTGAGGCAGACAACCCTTTTTGGGAATCATTTTTCTCTGGAAGATCGCCGAGTTCTCCGGCCGTCTGATGCAGCGGAATCTTTGAAGAGAAAGGAACCTGAAGGAGGTTGGGATGTATACAGAGCTGGACTGAAGCAACAACCACAATGGAGATAAAAGCCTGTTTGTTTCTGTGTAGGAGTCCTGTCATCCATTATGTGTGCCTGACCTGGTATGCTAAATGGTCACTTTTCTTGGTCTTTGACATGTATGATGACTTCCTTAATCTTGTAGAATTCTGGTTAGAATTGGTTATTCGTGCTTTTGATTCGGAAGATAGGCTACTCAAACTTGTATATATACTTATGGAAAGATCGTAAGTAATTCCTTTTTTTTTCTGCTTTTTCAGGAAGAGTCCAGCGGCCTTTCTGCTTTTTGGCAGCGTTGTACAGTTAATCAGACTGCAACAGAAGCAATGTTACAGCTTGCAGCACTGAGAAATTCTGGACATTTGGATATCTCCTTGTTAATTCTTCAATTTTGTTTGCTTCAGAGGCGTTGAAAATCTTTTGAATGTGACATCAATAACCAGTAGTTTGGACAAAATCCCTCTGGAAAGTCTTACTTCCAGGGCTTACCCCATCTTGTTTCCTGTTTTCATGTGGTGCTCTGAGCTTCACATGCCTTACTGTACTCTCTTACCTTGATCTTAACTATTAATCATTATTTAATTTGTATATGAAAATTCCCTTGCAGATTGCATTTGCTATTCATGAAATTTTACATTTACAGATGTGAGAATTGGTCTGTTCAAAATTGATTCACTTTTCTTTCCTTCTGGGATCATTTGATAAAGCAAGCACCAAGATTTCATGTCACTTTTATAGAGTGAGACATGCTTTCTCATAATGAACATTATAGAATAGTGAATTACTGATACGAGGAAGATATGGGCTTTATGTTAATTTCTTCTATGAGGAACTTGAGGAGCAACAATGGCAGAGGTTTCTCATACTAATGTGAGGAGCAACAATGGCAGAGGTTTCTCATACTAATGAAAGTGATTCAGGTGTAGCTTCAAAAATGGATTAGTTTTATTGCTTTCACATGCATTTAAAAAAAAGGAATCGCTGGTTTTGTTGCATCAATTTCTACTTTGCTTTGGATACCTAATAATTGTGAAATAACCACTGAGCCTTGAGTTTTATTAACCAAAAACTGAACTTCTTTCTCAATAATTTAAGACGTGTGATGATATTATGAAGAGACCGTAATTTAAAAGCCTTGGTCTTAAGGGGAGGGATAGTTTTGATGAATAACCAATATCTCTGTGCCTTGTATTTTTTGAAATCATGGTTACCTATATTTTATATGTTCTAATGAAATCATGGTTACCTATATTTTATATGTACTAAAATAGTAAACAATGTATTAACAGACAATAACAATGAAATTAGACAGAAATAAACTAAGATATACAATAATGATTCAGGTAGAACTAAACAATCAGATTTCTGCAAAGAGGGCATTAATAGATTAGAGACATCGGATGCCAAGGCTCTTGGAAAATGTTTTACCAATCCAAAACGGGAAAAGAAAATTAAAATGTGAAAACAAAGTCACAGTATCATAGGGACATTATTTTGCTGTGGTTACTGAGATTTTCATAGTCATATTGTAAAAATGTGAGTATTGGCTTTTTATTTATTAAAAAACTGTAGGTGCTGTGGCTTTTTACATCAAACAACAAATCAGAGAATTCATAGTCTTTTTACGGTAATCATTATTAGTTAAAATAGTCTGAGCAATGATCTCTTCAGGAATATATATATATATATATATATATATATATATATATATTATTTGATTTTCAAAATGTATCAGTTTTTTCAAGTTTGTATACAGCGGAGAGTTGATTATTATTCCTGTAAAAGTTTCCATTTACAATCACTTTACAATAACCATATGTTAATTAACCATATATTAATTGTTAAAACAGTCTTAGAAATAATCTTCACTTTACAATAGCCTATGGTTATTGTTAAAAAAGTCTTAGCAATGATCTTCTAAAAAATGTACAGACACAAATATATAGAGATATATTTTAAATAAATGACATGATTTAATCCCAAAATGTATTAAACTTTTCAAGTTATACAAATAAATATTTATTTATTTATTTACTTATTTGTATAATTTGAAAAGGCTATTAAATATTTAATTCCAAATTGTATTAAACTTTTCAAGTTATACAAATAAATAAATATTTATTTATTTACTTATTTTTATAATTTGAAAAGGCTATTAAATATTTAATTCCAAATTGTATTAGCCTTTTTCCAGTTTTTATATAATGGAGTTAATTTTTGTGTATTTGAAGTTTTAAAGATCTAGCCAAGTTTGATCACCTATTTATTTACTTATTTGTTTTATTTAAAAAGGCTATTAAATATTTAATTCCAAATTGTATTAGCCTTTTCCAGTTTTTATATAGTAGGGTTAATTTTTGTATTTTTGAAGTTTCAAAGCTCTAGCCAAGTTTGATCACCTGGTTAGTATATTTTATATTATTACATAATTTTATAATATTATATATAATTTTACGTAAATTTCATTTCTTCCTTAATACGTATTGAATCAATTGATATTACAAAAGTTGTTTTTAATTGAATTAATATTGTTTATGAAATTCAAAATTTTATATTTACTAAAGTTTGAATTTATGTTTTATATGTGATCATTGAATTAATTGATATTATAATAAGTTATTTTTAATTGAATTTGTTTATAAAATTTATGAAATTATTTTAAAATTCAAGATTTTATGAATTTATGTGTTTTTTTTTTCATCTTAAAAATTAGTAATTTTATTATATTATAACAAAATTACATACACATCTTTTTTGTCTAGCTATGAACATATTATCCATCAAAAAGAGTTTATCCCCCAATAATATCAATAATATCAAAAACAGACATTAATGGGACATAATCCCATAAGTGTTAATAGTTCCCAGAAAATAATATCCAACTAAAAAAGTCCCCACTATAGTGTGCATTCTGTCAATATTACAATATGATCAATGATCCAGTCAAAATATGAAGTTCCTCGCCTACTGTGTAGTTATCCAGCGTTAATTATCCTGTCGATCACGAAATGGTATGTGATAGTATCATCGTGTTCCTTCAACTGTGTATTCAACAATATACCATTGGCCATAGTTTAGCTGCGTGGCTTCTTTGGAAAGTATGTCTGCCAGTTGATTCCTTTCCCTGTATATATGAGAAAATGAGATAGAGTCAAATAAACTTTTAATACGAATTACATTCTCGAACAATGGAAGCAAACGCGAGACTTGCCATTTGTATATCCCGTTGGTCCAATTGATAACCACTAGAGAATCACCAAAGACTTGAAAAGTTATGCATCCCTGCTCTACAACAAATAGCATAAGGAGTTTTAAAGGCATAAGTTAAGAGTAGTTGTTTGAGCCAATCCCCAATCCCGCTTTGAGGGTATAGTAGTGTGAGTTAGTGAAATATAGACAGCCTCCCTCACCGCACTTTGTTTGATCAGACAAGGAAGCACCGTAAAAAAATCCCCATGGGATACTAAGGTCTGGGGCCACCTTACTCACATCTTTGGGATGAGCCACAACGTCCCCGCCCAACCCCAAATAAGAATTGAATATCCCAATGCACATAGTTGTCACCCTTTTTGTCGATAAGCTCTCATCTTGAAAGATTAGACCATTTCGGGTGATCCAAATCTCCCAGGCCAGAATAAAAGGGAAAGCCCGATAATCCTCTTGTTCTCGCCCCCACAACCAGTGCTTAAGGGCTAATTCAAAGGTATTCCCCTGCCAGATCCAGAGGGATGGAAATAGTACCCTGGCAATAGCCCAAACCTCCTTGACAAAAGGACACGGTAAAAAAAGGTGATCCACCGTTTCTAAATGAGATTTACAAAGTGCACAACAACCCCGCCCAGAGAAAAGACGTCTTTGTAAATTGTCCCAGGTAGGTAATTTGTTTTCCAGGATCGACCAAACCAACAATTTCCCCTTCGTCGGACAAGATTGTTTCCAGATTTTCCTCCACCACCAAAGGGGATCCCGTTGATGTAGATCCACGCACAACTTTATATAACCAGAATGCGATGTATATTCTCTGTCTCCGACCCCATCCCAGATCAATTCGCCATCTCTGTCCACCAAGAGAATGGAAGCATCTCGGAGAGCCTAAGTGAATCGATTCCAATGTATCAAATCTGCCTCTGGTAGGCCAAGCCTGTTCCCCGACAACTATCCTTGGTGCCACATCTTTGTTTGTAAAGGATCCCCAACTTGAGCAAGATGAAAAAAGCCACCCAACGCCAACCTATGCTGAATCCCTTCAGGCAATATATGGCCCATCTGACATCCAGGGCATGGATCCAATCCAACGCGTACCAAATGCCCAAAACCCACTCTCTACACTAGACCATTCCCCACAAGATCAAAGGCCTTAATCAACGCCTTCCAAATAATAGAACCCCCCGACGATGATTTATTTGTAGTTCTAATCCATTCAAGAATATAAAGAGGAGCAATATATTTTTGGTGTACTACCTGTGTGCAGAGACTTGTAGAATTTATTAGTCGCCAGGAGCACTTTGCAGTGATAGCTTTGGAGAAGGAAAATATATTTTTTAAACCCCAACCTTCCAAGGCCTTTGGAGTAGCAATCTGATCCCAACTAACTCAGGGTATAACTTTTTTGTCCTTATGACCCTGCCACAAATACAAAAAGCACAGCTTCCGCATCTTCTCTAAAATTCCTTTTGGAATCCAAGCTAAAGACATCCAATATACCAGAATAGCCTCTAGGACTGCCTTAACCGGTACAAGTCATCCAGCCCTAGAAAGCCATCGATGACTCCAACACTTGAGCCTTTTTTCAAGTTTTGCAATAAGCCATCTCCAATCGGTCTTTCGATAATCGTTTGCTTTCAATTGAAAGCCAAGATACTTCATCCCTTCATCTAAATCATGGACCCAGAAGGGAAACCTAATAGAAATGTGTAGAGAATCCTCCTCAGACAAGTAAGATAGTGTAATACTGGAATTCTGATTGTTGATTTCCATGCCTGTAGCTAGTTTTAAAAGTAGGAGCCCCTCCCACAACTTTTCAATATCCTGTCTGGAACCATCGCAAAAAATTGAGATATCATCCACAAACAATAGATGAGAGATGTACAATCCCGGAGAAATTTTGATGCTCTGAAAGTTCCAGCAGACTTTGCCTCATTCAAGAACAGACTAAGGCACTCAACAACCAAAAAAAAAAGGAGTAGGGACAGTGGACAACCCTGTCGAATTCTCCTTTCCGTTATGAAGAAAGAGGAGGTTGAGCCATTGATCAAGATAGAAAAAGACACTGAAGATAAACAAGCCATAGTCCAATTTGTGAAGGCAACCCCAAACCCGAGATATTTCAACAACATTCGAATATAAAGCCAGTTCACCCTGTCGAAGGTGTTTGAGAGGTCAATTTTGATAACTTCTCCTTTGAGTTTCTTACTTTTTAAACTGTGTAGACCTTCTTGTGCAACCTCGATAGCCTCATGAATCTGCCTTCCTTTAAAAAATACAAACTGTTCATTCGAAATGTGCCTGGAAAGTATTTCTTTTAATCTACGACTAATGACTTTTAAGATGATCTTATAGATACAATTGCATAAATAAATCGGGTGAAAATCATCAAATGTGGTTGGATTGTCTAACTTGGGAATTACTGCAATGAAGGTGGCATTAATTGGCTCATGTATATGTCCACTTTCCCTGGACTCCTTCACTACTTTCAAAATGTCATTCCCTAATAAGTCGTAGAACCCCAGAAAAAATTCAATCGTCCAACCGTTAAGGCCTGGACTCTTCCCTTTTTGGAAGGAGTTCATGATAGCCATCAATTCATTTTTTGATACTTCCTGCATCAATGACTCCCTCTCATCCTCCTCCAGAAAGCCAGGGAAGAGCCTGTCAACTTTCACAATTTCAGTGATGGAGGATCCCGCCTATGCCTTGAATAGATTTTTGAAGTGAGAAATCCCCAAAGATGATAGACTATCAAAAGTATTGACCAAATGTCCATCTCCTTGGGTAAGACCCCAAATGGTATTAGTCAATTTCCTTCCTTTGGCAAAGGAATGGAAAATTTTTGTATTATTATCCCCACAAGCGACCCATATAGCTCAACTTTTTAGTCGCCATAAAGCTTCATTTTCAGCCAAAATAATCCTCCTCCGAAGTTCCACTTGAACCAACTCCTCCCTAGCCTCCCTGGAGTGGTAGCCCCAATCAGGACTGACCTGCCAATCCAACATCTTCTTTTCTAAGTTGAGAAGCTCTTGATCCTCTTTTAATTTTTTCTCATGAGCCCAAGAGATGGTTGCCTACTTAACTTTTCTCAAGTTTTCCATTAGATGAATAGTTGCATGAGTATTATGATCTGGACCTAAGGGAATCCACAAATTACGAACCAAGGCTTG
Organism: Picea sitchensis; assembly: GCA_010110895.2. Taxonomy (NCBI): domain Eukaryota; kingdom Viridiplantae; phylum Streptophyta; class Pinopsida; order Pinales; family Pinaceae; genus Picea; species Picea sitchensis. The sequence continues at coordinate 21,218 of SNQJ01S0144894.1, forward strand.
ATACACTGGGTCTTTTAACCAACCTTCAAAAAATTTGAAGGGGCTGGGGGTCCTACAAAACCTACCACTTCATTCCAAGACAATCGGGTTGTGATCCGATTCTCCACTACAAGCCACCCATTGACGCGCAAGGGCTAAGGTATCAAACAGTTCCTCCTTCAGAAGAAAACGATCCAGTTGTTTTGCAACCCGCGCATCACCTACCCTCAAATTCTGCTGAGCTGGTTGTAATTTGACCGACTCTAGATCCAATAGGCCATGGAAATCTAGAAAGTGAGTAAAGAAGTCGGGTAAAGGGTCCCGGGAAGATCGAGGGACCCAAACCTCCGCAACTCCCAAGGAAAAATTTAAGTCTCCACCCACAATAACCTCTTGTTCAGAAAGCCAAGAGCACTTTTCTAGAGAATCCCAATAACGTTTCCGATCAACATAGGGACCATAGATATTAATAAGCAGCAAGGAGCGTCGCAACTCAACTAAATACATGTTAAGTCCAAGCCCAGATTCGAAGCCCCAAATCCTTTCACATTTACAACTCTTAAGATGCCAACCAATGGCAAGTCCCCCTGAACGACCCTTTGCATCCACTGTCGCAAAGGACCAACCAGGAAAAATTGATTCCAATGACGAAACCACCTGTTCACTTACTCCCATAGTTTCTTGTAAAAAGATGACATTCGGAGAAATAAGCGCAACCAATCTTTTTAATGACAATTTTTTTGCTGGGCTTGCCAGACCCCTACAGTTGAATGAGAGTATTTTCATAAGGAGACCACCTCTTGGGGTTGTTTTTCTCTAAGCGCCCATTCTATGGAAGATTGCCTACAAGAGGCCACACCAATCTTGGCTCGATCCTGAGCCTGTAGAATATGTGATCTCCTACCCCTTCCCCGGGACAAAGACGGAGCCCGAGGAAGAGACCCCAAACCCTGCCCAATGGGATCCTCCGCACCGTAGCAATCTAAATCCTCAGATAAAACTGTCCTGTTGTGGAGAGAATAGCGAATCCTAGACCCCTCTGAAGACTTGGTGTCGCAAGATGACTGATTGCCAGAAAGGGAAGGAGTCCCGCAAAGGTTCATAGAAGAAGGAAAGGAGGTATCAGACCCCAAGGAGAAGACTAAACCCATAGAGGAAGGAACCAACAAACCCCCAATCACAGGAGACACCAAAGTGAGGGGGGGCTCAAACACACCTAACTCCCCTGACGCCTGACTCAAAGAGGCTAAAGGAGTACTAATCGAAGGAGGAAAAAGAGCCTCGGCAAGAGAAAGGGAGCAAAAGGCCGCCTCAAGACGAGGCTGGGAGGAGAGCGAAGGAAAACCCACTGAAGAAAAAACATCCAACCCCCTAAAGCCCGACTGAAGCAACAAAGAAAAAGTAGATGAAGTAACCGTAGGAAAAGAGAACTGTTGCTTACCCGACACCAGTAGAGATCTTGGGCAAGCCAAAAGAGAAGACTTATGGGTCTTTGTGTGAGCCAATTCCTGGTCGTCCGAAGAAATACCTGCTGGTGTAGTAGAGTGTCGCCTAACATCCCTGCCAAAGTCTTGAGTCTGTGATACCACCTTATGTGCACCCACAAAGACCCTGGATCCCAAAACCTCACAACCTGACCCGGGGCCAACACCAACATCCACATAACCCCGCAACTTACCCTTGAAGGGCAGTTTGCAGTCTGCAACGCCATGCCCATAAGCATGACATCTATGGCATCTAAAAGGAATGCCTGCATAATCCAAAGGTTGTATGAAGGAGCTGAACGCTGTCTCAATAGTCAACTCCTTTAGAAGCCCCGGTCAAATATCCAACCTCGCTAAAATCCAAGCCATAGACATAAGGCCAGTATCCTCAAAGGAAAAATCCACATCAATATATTCACCCAATTTGTTTCCAATTGCCAAGAAACGAACAAGGTTCTAGTACTGCATAGGGAGGCCTAGAAACTAAACCCAAACAGGGACCACATCCATCCTCTCCTTTTTTGCATCAAAAAATGGAGTCCAATGATTAAGAACGATGGGAGTGTCGACCATATTCTAGGTTTTAGAAAGAACCCAAGTGACATCAGAAGAGGCAATGAAGACAAAAGCAAACCATCCCTTTGCTAGTAGCTGAATGCTGGGAAGGCTAGAGAGGTTATAACCCCAGGATTTTTCCAATCAAGAGAGCAAGAAGGCAGTGCCCAGATGTTTCCCATGCACCCGAACCACAACTGCCAACTCCGAGAACTCCACCACCCAATCCATGTCAATATCCTCGCTAAAAACCAGTCGCTCCAAGTCTGTTCTATCCCTGGAACACTAGGATCCACGGTTCGTCGGGCGCTTTGTAGCCCCAACTTCCTTCAAGCGTACACGACTCCCTCCCTGAGCAAATCCTTTGGAACCCGAACAAGGAGGCGATACAATAGGGCCAAAAACCCTGACAGGAAAAGAATCCCCCAAAGAAAACACCAACATTCTCTCCAGGCTCCGAGAATGCACCAATATCATTAAGAATCTTCAACGAAGAGCTTGAATTTACATTTTAATACACTGATGCTCTGTTTCACTTATTAAACCACACCTTCTCTGCCTCAACCATTAAACCTCGTTTTAGTCAAAATAGTATTAGCATGATCTTCTCATGAATATACACGTATATATACTCTAAATAAATGACATTATTTAATCTTCAAAACGTATTAGTTTTTTCAAGTTTGTATACAATGGAATTTTTATGTTTTTGAAAGTTTTTATTTACCATCCCTTTACAATAATCATAAGTTTATTGGTCAAATGGTCAAAATAGTCTTAGTAATGATCTTCCCAAAAATATAAAGGTACGTACAAATATATATGTATACATTTTGGTCAAAATAGTCTTAGCAATGATCTTCTAATGTACATATATATACTCTAAATAAATGATATTATTTAATCTTCAAAATGTCTTAGTTTTAGTTATGATATTATTTAATCTTCAAAAT
>SNQJ01S0144895.1:0-14549 GCA_010110895.2 Picea sitchensis
GAAGTCACCGACAAAGGAAGGATTGAACTCACCAATGGAAGCTTCGAGAATGTGTTTCATGTTCTCAAGCTTTCTGTCAACCTTCTCTCTCTGTATCAGATGAGGAATTCCGACACTGGAAAGAAATTCATATTCACACCAAATTTCGTGGATATCTACAACATGCAAACCAACTCTAGGGTTGCTACCAGTGAGGTAAATCATCGGTCTAGATTGTATACTTTTTCTGAATTCATTGAACCTGGTTCTGCTTTACTGCTTACTCATGCTGATGAAAGTAGTAGGATATGGCATGAAAGGTTTGGACATTTGAATTTCAGATACATGCAATAGTTTAGCAAGCAAAAATTAGTTGATGGTTTACCAAACATCCATTTCTCTGAGGGAGTATGTGAGGGATGTGTTCTCAGGAAACACCCTCAAGAGAAATTCGACAAGGAAAAGTCTCAAAGAACCTTTGCACCTTTAGATCTGATCCATAGTGGCCTTATGGGTCCCTTTCCGCATCCATCCATCAGCAACGCGAGGTTTTCTCTCATTTTTGTTGATGATTTCTCACGTTTTACTTGGATCTACTTTCTCAGGAAAAAATCCGAGGTCTTTCAACACCTCAAAGATTTCAAATCCTTGGTTGAGACACAGTCCGGAAAGAAGATCTAATTCCTATGAAATGATAAAGGGGGAGAGTATGTAAATCATGAGATCCATAATATTTTCCATGAGGCAGGGATTCAATTGTAGCATACAATTCCCTACACTCTGCAGCAAAATGGAGTTGTTGAGCATAAAAATAGATCTCTAAAGGAGATGGCATCTTGCATGCTGCATGCAAAGTCACTACCATAGAGACTATGGGCTGAAGCACTCAACTGTGAAACATACATCCAAAACAAATCTCCCCATAGATATATCAAGGATAAGACCCCCTATGAGGCTTGGAGTGGCCTCAAACTGGAAGTGGCACACTTTCGCATTTTTGGTTCACCGGATTCCCTCTGAAAAGAGGAAGGCACTTGATCCAAAGAAAACTGAGTGCATTTTTATTGGATACCCTGATGGTGTGAAGGGATATCTGCTTATTAAATTTCCTCAGATAGGCTCATCATTGAGCATAATGTCCAATTCGAGGAAAGTGTCTCGCATGTACCCCAACAGCCGCATACAGACACCTTCACTCTTCCACTTGTTTGAGATGATGAGCATGCACATGTCTACTCTTCTTCAGATGAGAGTTCTGATTCAGAGGACTCAAATGATTTAGATTCAGATTCAGTACAGTCAGATGCAGAGTCATAACATCTAGATGCAGTTGCAGAGCCAGAGAAGAGGCCCAAGTGGGCACTGACTACTCTTCAAGATGCAGGGGATCTCGTTGGTGATCTAGCCGATACTAGGAGGACTCAATCTGATTTCGAGGAGCCTCCTGTTGCACTCACTGCCACTGAACCATTTCCCTCCAGACATATTTTCTTGGTTCAGTCTTCTGATCCATAGTCTTATGGCAAGGATGCTGGAAATCCATTTTGGGAATCCGCCATGCAGGAGGAGTATGAATCCCTCCTCAAGAAACAGACTTGGGATCTGGTTCCCCTTCCTTCTGGGAGGAAACTTGTCAGATGCAAATGGGTCTACAGGACCAAGAGTGGAGCGGATGGATGGATTAGCAGATACAAAGTCAGGCTTGTTGTCAAAGGCTTTCAATAGGCTCATGGTATTAACTATGATGAGACCTTCACTCCAGTAGAAAAGATGGATTCCATTCGATTGGCCCTTGCCATTGCGGAAGCTAAGGGATGGGAAGTCCATCAGATGGGTGTGAAGAATGCATTTCTTCATAGTGATATCTATGAGGATATCTACATGGAGCAACCCCAGGGATTTATTCAGGACTCATGTTTGGTCTGTCGACTGAAGAAGTCACTTTATGGCCTCAAGCAGGTTCCGAGGGCATGGTATGCCAAGATGAATTCCTACTTGTTGTCACAGAACTTTGTACGTTGTAAATCAGACCCAAATGTCTACATGCTCAAGATGGCTTATTCACTTCTACTTTTGGTTTTGTATGTCGATGATTTGTTGGTCACCGGGTTCTCGACTTCAGTGAAAGTCAAGAGGATTCTACATGAAAAGTTTTTTATGACGGACATGTGTCCACTACACTTCTTCCTTGGACTCGAGATCAGTCAGGATGCATCAGGCATAAAACTGTCTCAGGCCAAGTATGTACGAGATCTCCTTGAGATATTTCACATGACAGACTACAAGTCTGCTCCGACTCCTTTCCTATCAGGATTCAAACTTGAGGATGGCAGGGAGACTCCATTGCTTGATAACACATTATATAGACAGCTAGTGGGGAGCTTTTTGTATCTCACACACTCTAGACCAGACCTCTCCTATGCAGTTGTCACAGTTTCCAATTTCATGTAGGAGTCGCATGAGCTACATTGGAAAGTTGCAAAGCGAATCCTTCGATATGTACATGGCACCATCACCTTTGGGATTCATTATGTAGAAGACTCTATATTAGATCTAATTGGGTTTACTGATTTCGACTGGGCTGGCGATAGAATTGATCGCAAGTCCACATCTGGTTACTCACTCAATCTTGGTTCTGGGCCTATCTGTTGGTCGAGCAAGAAGAAAGTTGCCATTTCTCTATCTTCAGCCGAGGCAGAGTACAGAAGGGTAGTTAACATAACCATTCAGTCTATGTGGCTACAACATTTTCTCACTGAATTGGGCATTCAGTTTCATCGATCGATCGTCATCTGGTGTGACAACTAGAGCACTCTGAAGTTCTGCAGAGATCCAGTTCAGAGGCAGTGGACAAAGAAAATAGATATCCACATGCACTGCATCCGAGACTTAGTACACGAGGGGATCATCGACTTATAATTATTTTCTTCAACAGAACAAACGACAAACATCTTCACCAAGACCTTCACTGAGCAAAAATTCCATTCTCTGTAAAGTCGTCTTGGAGTGAAGGACACAGTTGCCTAGCAATTGTAGTTCTTCTTTTTACATACATTGTACCTTGAGGGGGGGGTTTCCCATGAGTTTTTCCCTCTTTCCTCACTTTATTTTCAGTTTATCTTTTGTACTTGGGTACCTAACATGGCCTCGTTTCCAGGACCCAATATTTATCTTCACCATAGTGATGTTCAGGGGGGGTGTTGGAGTTACTTCACACACACCTAAGATTTCTTTTTCCTAAGATTTTTCCTTTTTTATTAGTCATAATTAGTCATTATCCAGTCTCCTATAATTTAGGGGAGAATATTCCACCTGGAGAATATTCTCTTTCAGTTGACACCTCAGTTTGACTAGTTGAGTTGAGTTTAGATGTTGCATTGGTTTTGTCACCATGCAACATTGAGATCATCACCATGATAATTCAAACTTGCCTTGGTATCATCACCAGAGTGGCACATTAGCCTTGATTCCCTAAGTTAACTCCTCACTACTCTTTGTTCAGTTAATTAACTAAAGACTAGTTGACTAGTTAACTCAACTAGGTGGCAGTGCACTCTCGTAACTGCCTGAGAGACTAGACTAGGTGGTAGTTCACTCCTGTAACTGTTGGTGTGTGTCCAGATCACTCTATACCACCACTATGGTGCATTGGTTATCCTCCAGTCGAAATCATTGAGTTATACAGAGTATATCATGTGTAAATTATTCATTATTCACAACGTTTAATGAGAAGTATTTCATTCTTTCTCCAATTTTCTCTACAAATGTGTGTATTATTGTTTAGCTATATCTATTCTATGCAAGTTCAACACATTTACAGCAATAGTAACCACCATCCAAATTATAAAATAGATACAAGCTAGAGTGAAGTGGAGAGGATTTTAGGTACAACAACACTTTTACCCTCAACGATCTAGTGTGCAACAACTCTACCCACTCTAGCTTTGGTATGATGACACTTCCAACAATGGATTTCTTTTCAAAATAATGTTAGGCATAAATTTTCTTTAGTACTTCCCTTGAGCTAGTTACACCCCCAAACTCATCTTACTAACTCAGACAATGTTTCAAATAGTTCTTAACAACTCCAATCATTTTCATAGGTTGGATGATAAAAATTTCCCCTCCCAAAGTAAATAGGCAAAAGAGCAATGCAATATTGAAAAACCAATACTCCTAATGGAAATATCTCTATTCACACTAATTGAACTGGAACTATAATATTTTCCTCAATATGTTTTCCTCCCATCCTCATCCTCTAACCCCTTAAAGGTTCTTTCTTCTCCCCCTTATCCTACTTTCTCTCCCTCTCCACTAACTTTGGCATTAATCCCACCAAAAAGGTAGTTGGAAGTCACCATGGGGGCTTCACCTTGTTGACCAATATCTTATCACATTCATTCATAAAGGGGATTTTAAAATTGTGAAAAATAAAGTCAATATATTGCAGATATTAGGAGGGAATGCAGGGTATGGGGGGTTTATAGGTATTAGGGGATATAAAAAGGGGTATCTAGTAAAAATGAGGGTTCTTTTATAATTGGAAATATGTATTGGTAGGGGGTTTGAACAAAAGGATTTTGGGAGGCATTTATCAATATCTATTGAAATTAAGGGTATTCTTTAATATCCCATGAATGCACGTGCTATGACACAATTTCATCGAGTGAAGACCCTATGGAAGTCACAAAATAGGGTTTAGGGGGAAATTGAGATCAGCGCTACATTTTTTTATACCATATGATAGGCAATTATTAAGTTTACCTCAACCCCGTTGGGCCTTGTACCATATTTAGACTAGGAACAATATTTCATAAAATAAACTTTTATTTCCTAGATTCTTGCCTCACAAAGTCCTAAAACACTATTTTCCTCATTGATAAAGAGTCTTTCCTTAGAGTATGATTTCCACAACAACATTATTATTAATTTGGGCTACTATGAACATCTAATCTAGGTCAATGTGGGTCCTAATATCATAGTCTTGTAACACAAGTGTTTCTCAATAACCATGTTAGTTCTACAAAGACCATATGATTTCAAATATTGAACAACATATATTTCATTTCATAACATAACATAAGCACTAAAAGAATACCATCATCACAATAACCAATCAACACATTTACATATTCTAAGATAATTAAACATGTACATCTATTTTAAGCCAAATTAATATATAACATGTTCTAAGCAATCCAATGTCCTATGACAATCAAAGGTGCATAATCCAAAGAAATCCTCAAAATATGATCATGGCATCCACCCAAACATAATAATGTCATGATTTTGTAATATAAAAGAAGTCAACCATTTATAACTAGGTGGACAAAGTAAATAAGATGCAAAATGGGTGTTACAATAATTCTCATCTTCTTTATACCCAAGATGATATTGGATATTTTCTATCCCTATTTTGCATAAGAATTGCCACTATGCAGCCTTGTTGTTAGTGTGTATGTACTATGGACATTGAACCTATGGAATAATGACATGGATTTTGATGAAAATACATATAAACTAAGGCTTATATTCCACAGTGATTTATAGTTATATTAATTCCATGATAATGGTTAAAATGGAAGTCCACCTTATCATCTATATAATGAGAAAATAGTATAACCATCAATGGGTGAATGAGAATGTTGAAGTGATTTGAGGAAGGAAAAGAGCGATAAGATAAAAGGTATATCGTGCTATCTCCACTCAAGTGTGACTACAATATGATATCATCATCAAGTAGTTGGTGGAAAAAATTTTGAACAAATATTTTTCATTGATGATATGAATGAGTTATATGAAGAAGACATGTGGTAGAGTGACAATAATTAAATCCATCACAATTTTGAAGGCAATAACCTTGGGTCATAGAAAAGAGAATTATGAAGTAGTGAGCTCAACATCAATCCAATATGGAATAATTTAAAAATGTGTATCCTTGATGATAAGAGCCATACCATGTGTAAGTGATTTGACCTACCTCATGCTCAATGATAATGCCCATCCATGTTCAATGACAATGCCCATCCCCAACTTCTCTAATCTTGACTCTGCATGTTACAATTAACAAGATATCAAGTTGTCAAAATGTAATGATACTACTATAAATATGTGTGTGCTTTTATAGAATTATGGGCTTTGCACCAAGTTTGTATGTGCATAACTCTTCAAATATAGTGTGCTTAGAACATATGCCCAATTAGTAATGATTGCAAGAAACTCATGCATATGCTAAATTCTTGCTAACCTTTAAATCCACTGAGATAAATAAATACATGAGAGCTAGGATTCACCACCTTGGATCATGTGTGTGTTTGGTGGGAGGAGAGGCACACAATTCAAAGAGAAACCTAGTCCCACACACATCGCCATACTATGTAGCATTGTAATGATTCTTATTCCCCTATCTTAGTTGGTTGTTTGTTTTTTATGACCTTCTTCTTGTGGTTCCTCTCACATTCCAATGATTGGATTACACGGATATAATAAGACCAATTGATAATATAGGAAATAAAAATATTTTACACAAATATCCTAAAACAAACTCTATCTATAGAGATCATAACTAATTCATTATATCTATCTATGTATTTGTAAACATTGACAAGCAATTGACTACTTAAATTTGTGGCCTAGTATTTATTCATTCATGTTACACTCCATTCATGTTTGGCCAAATTTTGTGCATCTTACCAAGTCTGTGGTTTGTGAACGCACATAGATTCATTGTTTTTAACATCATCTTCTAGTAAGAACAAGAAATGTATACCTCTAATGAACATGCACATGTGGAATAATGCTACCACTTAATGAGTTTACGAGATATTTATTGGATAAAAGAATAAACAACACACTATTTGAAGCAGTGAGTTGTTACCAAGTCCCCCAAAGTGGTGTGACATGCCACCAACCCTTATTCATAGGATAATGTTGCATTAATGGATTTGCAATTACATGTTAAATTATAAATGACCCTAGGAATCACATGAGTGACATCCATGGATTTTTTTCTTAAGAAGTTCTTTCCCAAAGCATCATGAAATATTCAAGAATAGTAATATAGTCAGACTATGTTCACCTTGTCCCTCTGTGTTGTAGGTCACGTTGCTACAATGAGTGTGTTCTGGGAATGAGGTAATATGGGTGTGAGGCTAGTATTGCCAATGCGACCTTCATGAGACACTAGGTAATACATAGGCCATATCCTTGCAAATAGGTAAGAATGAGAAATTGTCACGCTAGAATATTCCTCTAAAATAAATATACAAGAGGCAATGTAGATAGAGACTCACAAATTAAGGAGAAAAAGACAATGAATATGTATAGAGAAAATTGATAGAAATAGATATGAAAAAATGAGCGACTAGTTAAATGAAGACCACAACCTTGGCAATGACATGGTGAGTAGCAATTGGAGAGTGAGAATGGAGTACATTTTTTTATGAAATCCCACCAAAATTGAATTTGATTGAAGGGTTGACCTAGGTAGAGTGTTGTGTTCCCCATCTCTAGGTTTGTATATGGTCCATGGTGAGTCTTCGCCAGTGTTACCCTGTGTCACTGTATAGACACATTATTCTCCTATAAATCCAAATCAAAACAGAGAGAGCTAATCCTGCACATAATTTATCAATGATTACAAAGCCTCTGAATCCATTTGCAGATCTTTCCATTGTCGTTGGGAAATGGTAACAATAGGGTTCTTCAAACCTTTAGTGTGAAGTACACACCAAGTTCTATTTTAAGCTTCCATATCATATAGATTTGCTATTGGTTGAATACTTCTTCATATTAGTCGAAACAATGTAGTTTAGTGTTGGAAACAATGAATTACAAAAATGATGAAGGATGTAGGACAAAGGAGATCATATATTAAAAATCTACGACATAAAACATGAGCTAAACTAATAAATTTACCATGAATAGATATGGTGACTCATGCATCTATGGATTAGATATTATTTATCTATCGACTACAAAATTGAAGCACATATAAAGATGTGCACATACTCTCTCTAACCCTACTTTCAAAGATGTGCACATCTCATACTCTCTCTAGCCCTACTTTCAAACACTTCTTATTACACATGCACTAATAACAAGTAGACAAAAAATTATACTTTGCCAAAATCAATAGTTCAATAAGATCAAGTGTTTCTCAAGATCATTCCCAATTGCACATTTTTTTTGTAAGCTAACTGTAACATGTATCATATCAATAGTGAAGAAAATACATCTATCGTGATGTTGGCCTACCTCTTGGGAAACTAGACCAACAACAATATAACTATTTCTTGGGACTTAACATTTTACTTTTGCTAGAAAAAACCCAGTCGTTGTTTAGAAAAATGCAAAAAGACAATTTCCATTTCTTGAGGATCTAACATATAAGTAGTTTGTTGATTATCTTACCGTAGCTTGTATGATCAAAATAAAAACTATAAAACTAAGCATTATGAAATTAAACATGAGGAGAATTCCTTGTTTCCATAGGAACCTGTTGATTGCCTTCTCGAAGCTCATTGAGGTCCATACCCACTTATCTTTCTGTCACTAGAGTAATGTTTTGGTCCACAACCCTAGTTTGCAGTTGGAGGTATTCCATTTGAAGAAAAAATTCACTATAGGTCGTGTTCCTATCTATCATCACCTTTCCCAGGAGAGTTTTTGTATGCCAATAGAGATCAATTGTGCGATGATATTTTGTTGCCCTAGAGCATGAGGTGCATGTGTCAGGAATCCATGGAGTAATCTCTGCATCAATTTCCTCATCTTGGACCATGGCTCTGTCAGAGTGTTTAGCCTCAGTAAGCTCCAACTCTGTTTTGACCTCTAGAGGAGTGTGAATCATAAATACTTCGGCATAAGCCATTACCTCTTATTAGGCTCGAGGCATCGAGAGTTCCTATATATGATGTCGATTCTCAAACTCTTTGGCCCAAACCACCTCTAGCCATGTGAGCTTGCAGGAGGAATCGATAAGCGCAACAAGAATTATGAAAACTAGAGAAATCATGAACCAGATAATTATGTGAACCATAGAAGACATGATGAGGCTGAGGGGATTGTCAGAAGGGTTGCATAATTATGTGTTCTCCCACCACGACATCTCTTGTAATGATTAAACCCCTAGTCATGGTGATTAATGTTGGCACATGCCATTCTCATTCCTCCCCCATCACTCTGTTATGAACACAAATAGATATAAAAATAGATATAAATAAATAATGATTAATAATAATAACTAATACTCAATAACTAATATGTTATGAAGAGACACCTTCTTGATGAAAGGTCATGTCTCTTCACGAAAGGGCACCCCTGCGTGGGTATATATGCATGCCCTCACTCTCATTGTAATCTTATCTTATTCATTCTCTTATACATTTATATATTATTTATAGTCCTACATGGATTATTGTGTTATATTCTAAGTATTTTGGATATTTCTTGTGTGAGAGAACTTTGTTTGTCTCATTTGGTATCAGAGCATTATTGATCTTGTCCATTGGCCTTACAGGCTTGTAGCCCACACATTTTGTTTTTTGGAGTTTCTCTAAAGAATTTGCCATTGACCATAATCAATCCTTTGGCCATTTAAATTTCAGTTGAAGAAGAATTGCTCTGCTTCAAAATAAAACCTAAAAAGAAACTAGTGGAAAAGTTGAATTAAAGAAAAACAAAAAAAAATCAGAAATTTTATATAAAACAAAATAATCAGAAATTACACTATTATCTCGAAGCTAGAATACAATGGTATCCAATATCTGACGTGCTACAGTGGCCTCGAATAAGAGGTTGTCACACCATAATCAAGCCACGAATTAAGCATAAAATCGACATATAGAAGTGGTGTTGTAGATCTCAAATTAACGGGAATAAGTTGTAGATCTCAATTACAATCTCCTTTTGAAATTCATGGATGAAACAAGCCATCAATATTAGTGGTCCTTTCATAAAAAATTCGAATTTGTGTGTTGTCATGTAGGTAAACAAGTTAAGCAGTGTATATTTCAGGAAGGATAAGTATTGGGTATTGTGTCATCACGGATAATGTCAATGCACAACATCATTTATAGAACCAATTAAAGATATTATCATAGTAGCGTAGTTGTTGTTTTGATAATTAAATACATAATACCTACTAGAATTGTGGGGCAAACCGCCTTACGGTATAAGCCACCAAGTTAGCGTCCAAACGTTAATAGCCTGTCAATATTAGATTGGGTACATTTTTTGGCGGGCGTATATTAGTCACTGTGATAGAGCCGCGATCAAGGAAAGAGGTCGTCGTTTCAAATTCATATTGGTAGGGTAACACATCGTGACCCTTGTCACCAATCCCATAACCGTTGCGACCATTCAAGTAATAAACAAAGTAATAACATGTTGCCTAATTGTTAATCAAAAAGTTAATTACAGTATGATCATTGTCATAGATTAATTAAAGTGGGCATTGAGGGTTTGAGATATAATCGAATATTTACTAGGATTAAAAACGTTCACAAAACCTCAAATCAAAAATCACGATCTCTTAGTTATCCATTAGCATGCTAAATATTAAGGATATGCATTAAACTAAGATAAGTGAATTATACGGTGACATTTAGGTCCAAGAATTAAAAATAAAATAAAACAAGTGATGCATGGCAGCGTAGTCCCTGTCAGGTTGGAATGGGAATAAATGCACTGTTATGGCGGGACCGAGGGAGAAATAGAATCTTGAAGAAACAGAGACACATGGGAAGCATCTTTAAGTACAGGCGGTATCCATGCAGAAGATGACTCGTTCCATTGTGTCACACGCCAACCATAAGACATCAAGCTGGTAGATGACCCCCGAAGAATCTCTCGAATTAGTTAATCATAATATTATATTAATATGGGGTTAATATGAGAACAAGGATGTCAATCCTAATGCATTTTTTATAGATGTGATACTCTTGTTTAAGTTTTTTCCTGGGGCGTGTATAGTTCAAATATGGGACTTAGAAAATTTATGTAATGACTTGAAGCAATAAAAAAGGATAATAGTAGTTTTTTTTTTTTTCTTAAATAAAGGTTCCTGGAAAAAAGGACCAGGAATCACACACATTAAACATTCAAATATAATAAACACAATTTTCTGACATCCATCATAGTTGAAGAAAAAAAAATTAGCATTCCAAAAGCATCCCATAAGGCACCGTCGAAATTGTTCCTGAAATAGTTTTCTTTGAAATTTATCAAAAATTAATAATGTTTGTTACATATTTCTGGAAATTTAAATGTGTTTTTCATATAGATTGGGATTGGGGCTCCGACAGACCATAAAAGAAATAAGTACAAGAAATAGGACTGTAGAAAGAATAAGTGTGCGACAGTAGAGAGGAAGACCTGAAAAGAAGGAATTGGAAGTTATGAGTCTTTGGTTAGAGATTTCTATTTAAAGAGGTAGAATAACTGGATTGATAAAGAAAGAAAGATGTGATCTGTATAAATATATGATCAGTATAGAATTACTATGAAGTTGATTCTTTTTAGTTTCTCTCATCAATGGTCACTAGAATCATGCCAACCAGTTGTTGCCCTTCATTGGTGAGCTTGTCCATTCTCCTTTGGAGCCATTCTTAAATGTAGCTTCTCATGGGGGCCACATTGATTTCATCCCTGATTTCTATGTTGAAAAGCTCGTTTTCTAATTTTCTTAGATCGATAGAAATACTATGCAGAGCCTGTTCAATTTATTCATTGTGTGCCGAATAGTCCACTAGCCAGTTCTCGACATCATCTTGACCATATTCAAGGATGCCGCAAAACTTTTCTAAAGACAACCCCTTTAAAATATCAACTTGTTCATCAAAGGATTACTTGGATAAGGACAAGGAGTTGAGGATTAATTTTGGTTATTGAACCTTGTTGGTACTTCCAGCTAAGTATATTTGGGTCAGGTTCCTGAATAATTCTACTTTCTCTGATTTGGTTTGTTCACATGATTCAACAATGAGTTGTAGGTTCTTAACTTTCTCTTTCGAGCATGCTTTTAATTGTTTGATCTGGTTTGGGGAGGGGAGATCCTCTTGTCTTATTTTCAGATCTAAGATGTTGATGACATGGTTTCCAAAAGGGATCACCGTGTGTAGATAGAAACGTTCTTCATTTTTAAAATTCGCCTACAAATGTTCGTGGAAATCGTTTTCCCTCGTTCGAAAGGAAGCTATATTTTGTGATGTTTCCCAGGCTTCAGTAATTAGATCCATTGTTTTCTTGATATTCTTCTCTACATAGCCTCTACAGGATGTGAGGATTCTGTAGGATCCTTTTAACTTGGTTGCAGGAGTGGCAGGCACAGTTTTTACTAAATGACCGGAAAACAATGGGGTAGGAATCAATGCCTCTTCCAATTCCTTGATTCGATCGTTTAGTCTGGCATTCCCTGCTTCAATTCCTCCAATGGAATCATCAAGAGAATCTACAATTGCACAGTGAAATTGGGGATATTTGGGACGAATGCATTTTCCTAAGGTTAATCTATGAACGAGATTTCCCCTTCTTATTTGTTACATATCTCTTTTCAATAATTAAATTTTTACATTGGCTGTCAAAAACAATGCTCTGGAATACAAAGGATTCATCTTCGTAAAAAATGTCGGTCTCAACTATTTCCATTTTCAAACTATGGTGCATCATGTCTGCAGGTGGATCGAATTTTCCGAACACGTCATCCACATCAGTTTCAAGTTGTGTGTTCTCACTTTCAGTTTCGGGCTCTTCCGCCTGTGCTACAATGTTTTTTCTTTTCTTCATCATGGGAAGCTTATGAGAACTATCAATTTTTTTGTGAGGAGGGTTCTTATCTCCTCCTTCATTTGAATATTTCTAGGTTGCTTTCTTACTGGGGTGGGTCGTTGGACCAATGCTTCATGATGTTGTGATCTTAAGAGTGTTGGCTAGGGACTGGACACTCTTCTCACCAGATCCTTTTCCTCGTTGTCTATACAATTCAGTTGCGCTTTGCAATGTCTCTACGTCGCCATTGTCAGGAACATGGGTGTTGTCGTCACTGTATCTGTATTCGGTCAAGTGTGTATGGATAAAAGAGCTGCTAAAGCCAACTTCTAGTAAATGTTCTCGAAAATTCCCATTAGGATCGAACCCTCTTATCCTTTCAGCATATTTTAGGTTCAAGTTCTTGAAATGGCCTGAGAATTCGTCAATCTTGTTGATGTTTCTGAACACGAAGTCCTCAACTTTCCAAGGCAGAGGAATGAACTGTTTTTTTCTCTTGCCATGGAAAAATGCAACCAGTAGTTGTATTGCCTTTCCATTTATGTAAAAAACATCTTGTTCGTGATGTGACATGGAAGGAAAGCAGGATTTTCCTTGGATCCAAAGATCATTATTACACTGTAATTTTCCTTTTGTTCAAGTGTCCCCTTCCTCTCCAAAAACTTGGTTTCCTGGCCAGACATACGGGGAGCATCCTTTCCTAACAATAAATCTTTGAAAACTAAGACAAAGTCATTAAAAACCTCATAAAAACAATGGGAGGCCTTGTGCCTCCACAAGGCCTGGTACCATAATGTTACTGGGTCGAATTCATAGTTTATCTTCTTGGGTAGAGACAGATTTGGAAACAGACAGCAATGTGTTGTTGCGAAAATCAAGTAGGATGACATATAAAATTTATTCTCTTCTTTCAATCATGACAATTGGGAACATATTTCGATGGAAATTAGCTTCCCCCAATCAAAAATGGATTTTTCCTTGACTGTGAAATACAAAATATAAAGAACTATGCGGGAAATGCTTGCCATGGATTCCTGTCCTGTTATTCTTGTAAACATCCAAGCAATTTCCCGGAATGGATTTCTAAAGGAACTGCCCTGCAACTTTGTGATATCTTCAGGAACTGTTGTTGGGTCTTCGAGGAACTCGGGTAAGAGGTCCAACCCGTTATCATGTTTTTCTAGGAACTACTTACAGTCTTGTCCTCTGAAGGTCAATGTTGGCTCTGGAAATCTTAACATCTTGTGGAATACCTGAGGTGACAAAGAAACATGAGAATGGTCATGTAGTGGAATAATTCTTTGGCTTGAAATATATTTTTCGACGCACCAAGAGACCACCTCCTTATAGTCAAAAACCTAAAGGACGGAGCCTACACAGGTGATTCCAGAGGTCCAAATATGCAAGATACAAGATATATAAAATATGCAGAACAAAAATAAAGTGCTAGAAATGGCAGAATAACAGTAAAATATCCAGCATAATCTCCACAATAACATAGAAATGATATAAGAACATCAATAGAAATAGCACTTTGATTCAGAAAGCAATGTTCACAGGCCTCTACGAGGGGGAAACCTCCAATCGAGCAATGCTTTGTTACAATAATCTCCAAGCTAGGGTTTTTATACCCTCGACCCTTATTTATACAAAATGTCTATCAAGAGAAGCATCTAGAGGAAGATCCTTCTAGAAGCAGAAGCTTCTATTAGGTCTTCTTACATCCGCCTTATTCTATTTTATTGAAAGGCCTTATTAATATTGACTTTTATTACATCCGAATATATTAATCTACCTATGTG
>SNQJ01S0144896.1:0-15524 GCA_010110895.2 Picea sitchensis
ATTGACCTCTTCCTGCAGGTCCATTTACAGCACATATTCATACTTATGAGTTTTTCCATAGTCCTTGGCCAGTTCAATTATATTTACAATCTGGGGGAAACAGGGTGTTACAGTCGGATTGGGTTTTCTTGAAGTTGGCCAGCAATTTGGTGTCGACATCGTATCTCACAGGTAACTAGAAATTGTTCAAGAATACCATCGCCAAGTCGTTGAAGTAAGAGTACCTCGAGCAATCGAGCTAAATATACCATTTCACAACATCCATTAGAAAAGTTCAATGAAAAAGGCACAACTGGATGGAGTCATCCCTCAGTGAGTTTGATGAGCACCATAAATGGAAATTCATCACATGATCACTTGGATCATTATTAGGCTTGCCTTCAAATTTCATAATATCTGAGGGAAACTTAGTCGGCATGGGGGGAAAATGTGGATCATGAAAAATTGACTCGTTCACTAATCTCGACAAGTCTAGCAGATGTAAAGTCGCTAGAAATGGTAGTTTAGGTTCTGTTCTATTTACAGGAAAAGAGGGTCCTGGATTTTGACTGGCACCAGGCTCCTAGGAGAAGTTGGGTTGTTGGCCAAGGTTCTAGTAGAAAAAATGGCCTTGACCAACATATGTAAATTGTGTATGTTGGGTTATCATCAGCTGACTCCCATAATTGGATGACATATCTTGTGTAGAGATTCCTCCCTGCATTGTGTTCCAAGGATTTTGGAAGGGGACTCCCCCAACCGATCTGACGGGCATAGGTACGAAGCCCTGCCTAGGGTTCCATTGAGCATGGAAAGGGTTTCCCCTAACTAGCATCCCTTGCAAGGGAACTGATCCCTGCCAAGGATTCCAAACACCCTGAGTGGAGAAAACTCCAGTCATTGCTCCCTATGAAGGAATAGTACCCTGCACTAGGTTCTGTTCCCCAAAATCAGGATTTCCCCCAGCCGAGACAACAGTTGAATAAAAAGCGTTGTTCCCAAACGTGTCAAACAAAGAGAATTACATAGATCCCACCATAATTCTATAATATGAAGGTCCTAAATTTCCTTCTCCAAACAAGCTATAATTAGCATCTAGCCTGATTGGTTGATGTAAAGAACCACTGAGCGAGGGGGACGGAGGAGGTTTATGACCCCCACCATAAGGGATAGCATTATAGGGGATTGAAGTGCCCCCAGTTGAACCTTGCACGTGAGAATTTAATATCTGTTCCCCCAGACCCATGGTCTGTAAGGTGGAGTAGGTAAGAACCGAGTTCAAATCGAAGTTGGGCATCCCATATGAGAATGGAAGGCTCGTCACACTTTGATTAAATGGAGTGGTGGTCGATATCGATAATGGTATCAGACCACTACCCAAAGTAGAGTGAGTTGATACCACTGTGGTCTAGACTGGTGAAGGTGGGAGAGGAGGTAATATTCCCCCCATGGTAGTAGCCATAATGGGAGTATGAGGACTCCCATATGAAGTAGCATCATCTTCTTCCATTGTCACTTGTAGGACTAGCTGGCGCTCAGAAGGTGTCACCTCAGGAGGGACAACTTGAATCAAGATTGGCATCGAAAAATCAGTAATTGGAGGGTTGGATGGTCTAAGAGCTTCACCCTCAAGGTCAAAAATGGTAGGTTCCTCTGGATTCGAATAGTCTCCTCGTGGAGCAGGCTCAAGCACAGTTTCCTGCAGCCTAGTCTCTTTGAATGAGCCTTGTTGGTCAATTCTTCACCGTAACTGTGGCATAGGTGACTCCAATGTAATCGTAGGCCTAGAAGCCTTCGTGGCCAGTGGATATGTTGATATTCCACCTTGTGAAATGATCAACTGAAACTGTAAGGCTTACCTAGAATTTGAACACCAAGAACACACTAAAAATTTTCCTAAAAGACAAATCAAGCAGTTGACTATATAGTAGGAAGGACAGTTACACCAATCAACTCTAGAGAAACTAACCGGTGCAAGTGAAACTCGAACACGAGAGAACCCTTCGGGTATACTCTGTGAAGTGTGATCTGACTTCTACACTAGGTACCATAGTATACCCCGCAGTCACCCCTGTAAGTCCCTAGAATATGGGCAACTAAGTTGGCAGCTCGCAATCAGTCACCAGGAGGGTACAGTCGACAGTCGCGTGGATTGTAATGAGTAGGGTAAAAATTCTGAAGCCTATCAAGGGTATCGAAAGGAAATGGCCCGAAAGACAATAGAGCATATCGAATGGATTCAAGGTCCACGAAGCTTCGTAGGAAAATGCAGTCGGTATTACTCCCTAGATAGACCCTCAATATGTGTTCCCCACTACGTTCAATCTGACTTTGGAGGGGTTATCTCCATTGCCTTTCCTCGCACGACCTCATGTTTATCCTCTGTCTTAGAGGGGGGTCTCGGATAAATTTTACGACACTAGACTTAAGAACTCCCTAACTCAGACTCCAATGTTTGATTTAACATCCTTGAAGAGTTTCCTCTCCAACCTAATTCAAGGCCCTAACCATAAATTAGTTTGTTGACCCTACAAACAGAAAATGTCTAGTGTATTTTAGATTAAGCGTTCTTTTTAAAGGCTTGATTTACTCACAAGGTACTGTGGTTAAACTAATCGTGTTATAAAGAGACGAAAAAGAGGAGAAAATTAAAGAACTTGAAGAAAAATTACTTCAAATTTAAAACAAAGATTTGTAACTAATTGTTTGTAAACACAACTTTTCTTAACTAATTTTTCAAGATCTTGTAAAGAAAACCTAAAACCTAATTTCGTTTGACTACAAGATAATTATGTTTCAAGAAATCGAGAAGAACTTGAAAGAAAGACTCTTTTCCTTTTTGCAAATAACCAACTCTAACTACTTTACCAAACTGAAAAGAAAATCTTTTTTTTTAACTGGTTTAAAGAGAAAAACTGAAGTAAATATTTTTCTTTTTTTCAAAGCAAGTAAAAGGGATAAAAATAAAACAGAGACAAGACTGGAAAATACCTTTAGCCGATTGTGTATCGCAAGGATTCAATCAAGAAACCAAGAAGGAAGATCTACAAATCAACATATTGCTTAAAACCTTTTTAAGGGTAAACACAAGAAAAATAAACAAGTAAACTGAAACATATACCTATGCTATGGCTATAAACAGAGACTTTGGATTGGAACAAGATAGTCCTGAGAAGTGTAAACTTCAATCAGGAAAGAGGCAAACTCCCTCTTTTTCAAAAACTTTCATGAAACAATGACGTGGGTTGTTTCATCAGAAACCTACATATGTACATGGGTTGTATACTAAGCAAAGCACGTATGTACGTGGGTTGACCCAATACAGGGCGCGTAGACCTCTGTATCTCTTCAAAAAAATAAAAGATTAGGCAGTCTTACAGGGTAGGGACAACTGGTATGCACCCTTGAGGTGTCTAGAATCCCTTGATAGACTCAGAAAACTTGAAATAAATTTAAAAGGAAAACAAACCAATGAAACAACCCAAAATCCCCTAAAAAACCCTAGAGGCTTCCCCAGTATGGTCGCTAGTTTTGCTAGAGGGGAAAACCCCCCTTTAACTACACCAGGGTTCAAGATGTAGAAAAATAAAATAACAGTCTAAAAGCTAATCAATTCTCTATTCCACCCCAAACATACCAAAACTAATGTAAAGAAAGAAAATGAGAGAAGATATCGGGTAACTATACCTTTGATCCCATGTCTCGTGATGATCTCCTCATGCTTGGAAGTTCCACTGACTGCATGTCTCCTTCCAAGGTTGACCTACATCAAAAGACAGGAAAACAAGAACTACAATAATTTTATTCTATCCATAAATTAGTGATATGTATTTAGGAGAGGAACAAACTGATTACAGACTGAATACCATAAACATAGACATAGGAAGAATAACACAAATATTCAGTGAACAATATCTTCTATTAAATAATGAAATAGGTTGAAGTTGTAAAAATGCAAAACTGAAACTTGCTCGAATGGTGGTAGCTATCTCTAAGAAGAGATGTGGTTGTTACACACATCCATATGAGTAGAATGGATTACAATGAGGGTCCATAGGCCCTTTTCATATTACTCATGAATGCCAAAACCCTAGACATCCAAAAACCTAACCCTAGAAGGTGAAATGCCAAAAGTCATGTGAGCCCTATGGGTAAGTTGGTGTAATTTGGTACCTCAACTTCCTAGGGTCATAAATTTTGCATAGGACCTACTTTTTAGGCACATGATAACCCATTGGAAAGGTGTTTCTGAGAAATACACATTCAACTATCAGACTCTGACTTCATCTACAGTCTGACTATGGTGATTCAAAAAGACAATTTCTAGGGCCTCAAAATAGCCTTTAAAGTACAACAACATGTGCTGACATGAAAACATACAAAATAGGCCAGTTGGATTAGGCGAGAGGCCACCCGTATCCACCTGGAGAATGTGTGAGGGTTCGGACAACCCCAGAAGTGTAGAACTCACAATTATAAAGCAGTATACAAAGATGTGTTGAACAAAAACGAACACGAGAAGCCAGTTGGAATAGGTGGGTGACCACCAATATCCATATGGATCAATCCTCCCCCCTTAAGAAGTAATGGTGTCCATTGTGCTGAGTTCCCCCATTAGGTGAGGAAAATTCTGCTGGATTTGGCCCCGGGTGAGCTACTTGCCTTGGTGTAGGATTTTCCCTGCCTTGACAACCCAATAAAGATGGATCTGCTGCTGGCAATTTCTCTTGACCTGTGTGTCCACTATATGATTGGTGGATGCTTGTTCTATGAAGTGAGGGTTGAGCTCTGTTGGTGTCAGTTTTCCAACAATCTTAGAGGTGTCCAATAATGGTGGAAAATATGGATGAAGGAGGTCCACATTGAATATTGGATGCAGACCAAGGAAGGGTGGAGTGTTGAGCTCAAAATCATTGCTACCCATAGACTTGGTGATAGTGTAAGGCCCATAAAAAAGTGGTTGAAGCTTCTGATGGGGCCTGGTGAGATGCTCCTTCTACAAATGTAACTAAACTTTTTTGCCAACCTGAAACTGGTGTGTTACCATGTGTTTATCATGGTGTTGCTTGTACTTAGCATTGGATTTATGAAAAATCTCCTGGACCTGTTGGTGGATGTGTTGAATCCACTCAATGAATACAGTGGATTTGTTGACCGCAGACTAATCAGGGAAAGAGTATCTTTGTGCATTGGAAAGAGGAAGTGCAGCATAAATGGGTCCCAAGGGTTGGAATCCCAGACTGACTTGAAATGGGCTATGGTCGGTGGAACTATGGAGAGCCCTATTGTAACTGTGTTTGATATATGGGAAACTCTCATCCCATGTGTGGGGATGCTTAGAATTGTACATGTGCAGAATGTGCAGAATCATCTAATTGACCACCTCGGTTTGGCCATTAGCTTTGGGGTGGAAAATAGTGGAATTTGTGAGCTTGGTGTCCAAAAAAGACCAGAGACTCGACCAAAAGGTGTTGAGGTACCTTTTGTCTTGGTCGAATATGATGGTCTATGGTATCCCAAAGCAAACCCAAAATCGTCTGAAGAAGATCTTAGCAGTATCGGCTACTATGACAGTCTTCTTATAGGCTGTGAGGATGGCCATCTTCGAAAATTGATCAACGACCACAAACATGTAGTCATTTTCGTGCTTGGTGAATGGAAAAATAGACATGTAATCCATGGAGATGGACTCCCACAGCTTCTTGGGAATAGGCAGAGGGGTGTATAAACCTTTCTTCTTGATGGTCATCTTGGAAATGACATGGGAAATGAAAGATCTTATATACTTGTTGACATCCAGTCGAATTTTTGGCCAATAAAAATGTTTTTGAAGGATGGCCACATTTTTCTCTACACCAAAATGTCCTGCTACCCGACTGTAGTGGGATTACCAAATCAACTTTGCACGCTTGCTTGTAGGAACACAAAGATGGCCCAAGTGGCATAAGAGTCTGTCCTGAATGTGAAAATCAGTGACAGTGGCATGAAGTTTTGATCTTGATTGTAAAGTTGGGGCCACTCCAATGTTTCATGTCCATGGGAATCGAGCATAGTGGTAAGTGTAGCCACAGGAGGCCGACTGAGGCAGTCAACAACATGATTTGAGATACCTGTCTTATACTTGATGTTGATATGGAACTGTTGAAGGTAGATGGACCACTTTTGATGGCAGTCATTCTACAATTTCTCGTGTGTCTGTATGAACTGTAGAGGCTTGTGATCAGTGTGTATGATCATCTTTGTACCCATAATGTAATGTTTCCATTGACGACAGGATTTTACAGTGGAATACATTTCCTTGTCATAGGTGGGGTATTTACAGATAGTATCGGAGAGTGTCTCACTATGGTATGCCACCATATGCCCGTGTTGAGTGAGAAATGCACCCACAACATAGTCAGATGCATCAGTCTCAATCTTGAATGGTTGTTGTAGACCGAGCAAGGAGAGTGATGGAGTTGAGCACAAACGATGTTTTAGATCTTTGAATGCTCATTGCTACTCCTTCCCCCATAGGAACTTGGCCCTACCACCTCCCTTGGTCACCTCGCTGAGGGCCCAGGCAATATGGGATAATCGCAACATGAACCGTCGATAAAAATTGGTGAATCTTAAGAAGAACTAAAGCTCAGTTAGTGTGGTCGGGGTTGGCCAGTCACAGATGAATTGGATATTAGCTGGATCAACATGTACCCCATTCTCATCAAAAATGTATCCCAGGTATTGGACCATGTTCATGCCAAAAGACCATTTTTCCAAGTTGACATAAAGCTTGTGCTGTCGTAGAGTGCTCAAAACCTGTTGAATATGCCGCATGTGCTCCTCCCACGTTCTGTTGAAGATCAGGATGTCATCCAAATATACTACCACAAAGGAGCTAGTGAAGGGTCTCAATACATCGTCCATCAACCTCATGAAAGTGGTTGGTTCATTTTTTAAGCTAAAGGGCATGACTAGACATTCATAGAGACCTTCCTTAGACTTGAAGGTGGTCTTCCATACATCTGTTGGTTCAATGGGAACCTGGTGGTAGCCAAACTTCAGGTCAATCTTGCTGAAGAAATTTCCCCCCTTGAGTTGGTCAAGAAGGTCATCAATCCTGGGAATGGGATAGTAGTTCTTGACTGTGATTTTGTTTAAGGATCTATAATTAATGCAGAGTCACCAAGTCCTGTCCTTCTTCTGCACTAGTAAAATCAAGCTTCCACAAGGGGAGGAGTCAGGTTTGATGTTCCCCTTTTGAAGAAGCTCTTAGATACGATGCTTGATTTCATCATTCTCCATAAGCGAGCATCAATAGACTAGTCCATTAGGTAGAGGTGCGTCGGGGGTCAGATCAATTGGATGCTTGACTAGGTAGTGTGTCTATACCCACGTAGGTGAGACGAAGATGTATTTGTATTCTTCCATGATCTTGTCCATTTGCTTCTACTGCAAAGAGAGGTGTTGTATAGAGGCCACAGATGTGGCGGTGACCTTTTGCTTACTGTGAGAATTGATCACAAAGAAGATGAACTTCCTAGTTTTTGAAATGACCTTACTGCATTGCTCAACAAAGATTAAGGAAATAGTAGTAGGTGGTTCCACCTATGGGATCCTGTACAATTGTCTACCCAAAGTAAGAATAACATTTTCGAGTCTAGACTCATACACTGCATGACGCTTCCAAAAATATGGTCTTACTAAAAGAACATCACAAACTTCAAGGGGAGAAATATCACATAGTACCTCATATTTGAAAGGCTTGATGTCGTAGGACAGATGAAACTGTTGGATGACACAAAGATCTCTTCCTTGATAAAGCCAGTGGATGGTGTAGGGTTGTGGGTGCGGTGTTGTTGGCAGGTTCAGCCACTTGACGACCTCTACTGAAATCAGTTTCTTCTGACTACCATTGTTAACAATGAAGTGAAACAGATCCCCCTTGACCCACATCTATGAGTGAAAGAGGTGTTCCCCTTCCTCCGGTTCTTCTGGTTCACTTGATCAGAGTTTGGTGGTAGTGACCATGGCACTAGGTTCAACATCGATAATCCATTTCCCTCCTTCCAGATTTGACTCAGAATAAAAATCGGCCTCTGACTCGAAAGCCTTCATCTTGGCCATGAGGGATTACCTAGAGCGACATTCGTTGGTGTTGTGCCAAGGACTTTTATGGTACTCACACCATTTTCTCGTGTCCTTCTTTATCTTCTCATTTCCCTTCTTGTGTTGCAGCTTGGATGGATTTTCCTGAGGGCAGCCATTATGACTTGGTCCCCTCCTATGTGGGTTGGGGTTGCCTTTTCCCTTCTTTGGCTCTGAGGGGTTTGCAAATCCAAACTCTCGCCATTTTTTATTAAATTTCTGGTCAATCTTGACAGCGTATCTATAAGTTGTGCCCAATGAGGGGATGTCCAGGAACTCCATTTTTGTTTGAATGTATCTATGCAAACATCCACATTATTTGAGCACCAGATGACACTCATAATATTTGATACCCAATTTTGTGCGGAGGGTATGGAAAATATTGGTGAAGTCTGGTAATATATGGTCCCTTTCTTGACATAGGGTGGTCAATCTGGTGTATTAGTCCTCGTAGCTTCCAACAGGGTAGTATTGTTCTTTAATGGCATTCGAGAAGGAATCCCATGTATGGTCCACCACCAAAATTGCATATTCCTCCATGGCCCTTTGCTCAGAGTAGGTATCCCACCAGTCTTCAATATGGGGAATGACCTTGAGGAGTACAAAAGTGATCTTTTCCCGATTGGAAAAATTGTGGACAGAAAAATATCCTTCGAGCAGATTTAACCATTTGTTTATAGCATCTGCATCTATCAGTCCTTCAAATAATGGAATATGAAAATTCACTTGTACCTTGAAGCGGGTTGCATGGACTCCTGATGAAGATGCTTCTCTCATGGGCAATCATCGAAGGATCAACATGAAGTTGTCCATCATTTTCTTTCTTTGTTGCGCGAGGGATTCCTCGAGAAACATTTTAATAGGATCTCCTGATCCATCATATTTATTTTTGTCTCCCATGGGTAGTTGTCGGGCTCAGCGTGACTGATATGGTGATGGCTCGATTGCTTCAAGTCCCAACTTCTTGTACCCAGACCTTATCGGGGACATGCACAAAGAAAAATAAATGAAGAGAAGACCGCTCTGATACCACTGATCTGGATTTAGGAGCGGAACGAACTGATTACAAACTGAATACCATAAACAAAGAGATAGGAAGTATAACACAAATATTTAGTGAACAATATCTTCTATTAAATAATAAAATAGGCTGAAACTGTAAAACTTCAAAACTAAAACTTTCTCAAATGGTGGCAGCTATCTCTATGAAGAGATGTGGCTTCTACGCGCATCCGTCTGAGCAGAATGGATTACAATGAGGCCCAATAGGCCCTTTTCATATTACTCATGAATGCCAAAACCCTATACATCAAAAAACCTAACCCTAGAAGGTGAAACGCCAAAAGTCATGTGGTCCCTATGGGTAAGTTGGTGTAATTTGGTACCTCAACTTCCTAGTGTCATAACTTTTGCATACGACCTCCGTTTTAGGAAAGTGATCACCCGTTGGAAAGGTATTTCAGAGAGATACACATTCTACCATTAGAATTTGACTATGTCTATAGTTTGACTATGGAGAGTAAAAAAAACAATGTTTAGGGCCTCAAAATAGCCCTGAAAGTACAACAAAATGTGTTGACATGAAAACATACAAAATAGGCCAGATGGATTAGGTGAGAGGCCACCCGTATCCACCTAGAGAATGTGTGAGTCTTTGGACAGCCCCAAAACTATAATAGTCATAATTATAAAGCAGTACAGAAAGACGTGCTAGACAAAAATGGACACAAGGAGCCAGTTGGAATAGGTGGGTGGCCACTAATATCTATCTGGATCAGTTAGATATTAAATGTTAAGTATAAATCAATAAAAATACTCAAAACAACATCATTTGGGACAGGAAAATGTAATTCTTTTATTCATCATTTGTATATTATATCTTAAAATCTATGTCACCAACCGTTCCGTGAACTTGGTCCCGGCTCCTCTTTACCATGCTCCAAGTGCACCTTGAATGGAATTCTTCTCTAAACCTTATGATCACCTCTATGGAAGGGAATGGGATGAATGGAGGAAGAAGGGGCTAATGAGGGTATGTTGAGGCAATATCTCACAAAAGGTAGTAATATCTTGGGCAAGGAGGGGAAGTGAAATTGGGAAGATTTTCACCGTTCTTATGCTTAGATTGGAAATGAGACCCCAACACTTCATTTTATATGACAAAAGGATGGTTATTAGGTTGGGTGACGGGCTATAGAAGGTGGATTAGTTGGTAAACTTCCAATAGCTTGTGAATTTCAACAAATTCCTTGCAACTTTTATTTTTTGCAACTTTTTCAAGTATACACAGGCTATAATGGTGTAGCATGTGTATGTATGTGAGATGTAGTGGTGCATAAAGCATATGTACATGGGCTGTAATGGTGCATGGTGTGCACATATTCTAAAAAATGATTTTTTAAGAAGAGCTTCTCAGCGGTTCTTTGGAAAAGTATGCAAGTAAGAGGGCCAAGGCCATGTATGCATGAGTAGGGAATTTTATTATTATTTAGGGATAAGTCAAAGTGGTTGCAAAAGAAATTAATTAAATAATAAAGTTAGTTGCAACTAGAAGTGGTGTGTTTACTATTTTTGGACAAAGTGGTTGTAATTGGACAAGTGGTTAGAAGTGGGTTATCCCTAAAACATGGAAGCTGGGTAAAGTTAATTAGAATATAACCCCTTGAGGAAGCTACTTGGAGAGTAAAAATAAGAGAGAAAGGAACTCCCATTTGCACCTAACCTACGTATTGAATATCATTGAATATCTATATTGTGAAAGTTTTATTTCATGTACATATTTAAACATCAAGTTATGCAAGTTTGAGGTAGTAAATGAGGGTTGACCACGAAATTTTCGGAGTTGCATAATTATTGAACACACCTAGTTTTTTAGGTGTACAGGGCTGCAATGGAAGAGGTCGCGTACATACATGGGCTAGAAATATAGTAGGGCACGTACATTTGGGAAAATTCATGAAATATTGAGTTGTTGAGAGTGTGAGGTTCTCAGAGTCTGAAAGCAAGTTCCTAGGAAGGTCTACAATGATCAATAACAACAGATCTATCTATAGGTTCAAAAGGTATGTCATATTCTTATGTCTAGTTGGATATTGTTGTCTACATGTGATATGGTTATGGAAAATTGGCGATTTTCCCTAGAGAGGTTGTTGGTTGTATCGCACCTGTGGTATGATCTATATCTACATAAATGCAGCACTGGCATGACTGATATTAATCATTGGTACATCTTGTTGGTTTGAGAATTGAGGCACATCTTGCATCTCTTGGTACATGGTTGAGGGTTTTGGGTTGTGATGTGTTCGTGAAGTTATTGGTTATTTTGAGGCTACATATCAATGAGGGTTTGATGTCTCTTCCATGCGAGGGTTTATTACACATGATTATGTTTGTATGCACATGTATGGCACATGACTAGAGAGACATAGATGCACATGGCTTGATTGATATTCTTGTGATATTGAGTATGAGATCTATGTTATCAGGTCTGATCTATAGAGGGATATTCTTGTTACATGTTTAGTGGAACTTGATAGTAGTGTTGGTGACACATGATTGGTACATGTTTGGTACATTTTTAGTGGTAGTGCTTGCTAGTAGTGTTGGTGACACATGATTGGTACATGTTTGGTGCATGGTTAGAGGAACTTGCTAGTAGTATTGTTGACACATGATACATTGATGAAGTAGCATAGATAGTGTTAGAACTTAGGTATGCATCCCTTCCCTTCCCCTTCATTCACCTATACATCCTCTTAAGCCTAATTTATTTTCTTAATGCTCCTCCATGATTTATGAGTCAGCTTGAATTGTTTTTCCTTTCTATTATTTTTCCACCATTTTATTGCTTTCTTGAAAGATTGATGCACATCTGGTTTGGGTTAACAAAATAATTTCACCTTGGACTACTTTACTAAGCTTATAGAAAGTTTGTGTAAAGACTGTAAAATACAACATTTAATTCAATTTAGCATATAATTCTTTCTCATACAAAAATAATTCATTCACCAACATATGAGCATATAATATTCGACAAGAATAAAAATCTATCTATAGAATGAAATAACTCAGCAACTCATAATTAAAAATACCTACTTTTGATGCTAAATCTCACTGCTTCGTTAGTCCAATGCTGAAGTTGAAACTGTGTCAAACACTACCCAAAACCGTGTTTTCCTCCCTGCCAGCTAGGAGTAGCCTGTCCAGCTCCCTAGCTCCAGGATACCGTAAGGATATCCTGGCCCCCGTGCCCAAAACCCCTAGCAAACTAGTGCCTCCTGCTTCTGATTCACCAAAACCCCCCAAAGGCAAACTCCTCACACCCCCCCGGTCTCCCAGAAAATTCCTCCACATAACTTTTTCTCCAAAGAATGATCCCCCTTCCCGTAAGACTCCTCCCATCATATCCCTCCTTCACCAACTCTCTTCCCCCTCATTAATTTCCTTATCCTTTTATTCAATGTCTTATCCTCTTATTTAATGTCTTAACCTCTTATTTAATGTCTTATCCCCTTATTTAATGTTTTATCCTCTCCCCGTATACGTAAATCTTTAATTCATTAAATTATTAACCCCCTTTAATTCTTTACTCAATTTATTAATGAGTCAATTAATAATTAATTAATCATGAACAAATAATTAATAATAATTAATTAGTTAATATTATTTAAGAAATAATTGTTTTTTAACTAACATATTAGGACAGTCGGATTATCAAATTAATTATTATTAATCATCCTTATACATCTATTTAAGCAGGGTTGTTACATACACCCACCCTTTAGGAAAATTCATCCCGAAGTTAAGGTATCTCATGGTACAAAGGAAAAGAAACATGGTTCACACATTCATAACAATTAACCGACAATATTTAGTAAGTAAGTCAAGAAAGATCATACATACTAGTGTACATGTACAAGAAATGCATGTGTAGCTAGTACATACAAGTCTCGGTCTTGTACTAATAATCAATAACTATCACCCTTTAGTAATTTATGTATGCATCCAATCCAATCAACAAGACTATTCATTTATAAAAGACAATAAACCAATCAAATGTTTGACAAATCCTTTCATTACAATTATCTAGTTCAACAATTTTATTTAGACAACTGTGGTTTAGTTACGTAATTATGAATATTCATATAAACACATTTTCTTTTTAGAAGGGAAAACATTTAAATTTCACCATCAGAAAAATCTCCATACTTTCTCAACTATTTCTACTCATCCTTCCTCCCTAACTTACTTCCATCTCCATTCCTATCCTTCCTCTGTTGGACTATCTTGGACCATCAACTATATTGACCTAACTCCAAATAGAAACCGTAAGCGGAAGTGTCACTATCTTGACCAAGCTTCCCCAGCAGGCAACTGACAGTCATCATCACATGTCTTGGGGAGCGTGAACTAACACCGTCCTCCTATTACTTCAGGTTTCGAAGGATACACGGTAGGAAATGCCTCCACCCCTCCTAATCATAACTAGGGTCCACATCCTACAATGGAATATACAGTGGCACCGTGTTGTTGGGGGTTTTGTCATCGTTTATTCGGTTTTGGGCAGTGTCATCACCTGAAATGATGCACCGGTCTATATATCATAGCAATGCATCCAAACCAATATAATTTCACATACAATATTCATACCATAATGTTTCTTGTCTAGTGGTCATGATATCCACTTTCATCATCATTATCCCTTGTCTATTTCATAGTCCATAACCTACAGATTAGTCTGTAACACAAACTCATACATTTCTATGCATTATCATCATGTAATTGCATACCGTCATTATTTTAATTCGGTATCCTTGTACCAACAGCCTAACATCAATGTTTTCAAGTTAGAAATAGATCCCATAATATCCCATTATTCAATTTCGACACCCATTCATAAGATTATCNAAATCTCCATACTTTCTCAACTATTTCTACTCATCCTTCCTCCCTAACTTACTTCCATCTTCATTCCTATCCTTCCTCTATTGGAATATCTTGGAGCGTCAACTATATTGACCTAACTCCAAATAGAACCCGTAGGCAGAAGTGTCACTATCTCGACCAAGCTTCCCCAACAGGCAACTGGCAGTCATCATCACACGTCTTGGGGAGCGTGAGCTAATACCATCCTCCCATGACTTCAGGTTTCAGAGGATACACGATGGGAAATGCCTCCACCCCTCCTAATCATAACTAGGGTCCACACCCTACAATGGAATATACAGTGGCACCGTGTTGCTGGGATTTTTGTCATCGTTTATTCGGTTTTGGGCAGTCTCATCACATGAAATCCTGCACTGGTCCACATATCATAGCAATGCATTCAAACCAATATAATTTCACATACAAATATTTGTACCATAATGTTTCTCGGCTAGTGGTCATGATATCCACTTTCATCATCATTATGTTGGCTATTTCATAGCCCATAACCTGCAGATTAGTCTATAACACGAACTCATACATTTCTATGCATTATCATCATGTAATTGCATAAAATCATCATTTCTATTTGGTATCCTTGTACCAACAAATTAACATCAAAGTTTTCCAGTTAGAAATAGATCTCATAATATCCCACAATTCAATTTTGACACCCATTCATAAAATTATCATTTACCAAATAGATTGCATCATATCCAACATCATCAATAACATTTAAACATTCATAAAATTTACATTCTCAAAATATGTCGCATCATATACATCATCATCAATAACATTTAAACATTCGTAAAATTTACATTCACAGTGTAGATCACATTATATTCATCATCATCAATAACATTTAAAAATTCATAAAATTTGCATTCACATAGTAGATCACATTATATTCATCATCATCAATAACATTTAAACATTCATAAAATTTGCATTCACATAGTAGATTGCATTATATTCATCATCATAAATAACATTTAAACATTCATAATGGTTCATCTGTCTTAAAAGTTTAAGTGTATCATTTAATAGTTTCACTGTGAAGAGAAAATAATATAAGTAGGCCTCAGGTAATCCTGGATGTCTAAGTCAAAAGGTGGTGTTACATACACCCAACCTTCAAAAAAGTGAGGGATATTCTCATTGTAATGTCTTGGCGTCTTCCCAAGTAGCATATCTTGGACTATACTTGTCCTATTGGACCTTAACTTGGTCTACCAGACGGTTCCTGAGCTGTCGGACTCTATGGTCCAATATGCGTAATGGTTCTACCGCGAGGGTTCCCACGTCCGATACCTGCAATTCATTCCAATTTAGTTTATGTCATTCATCAACAACATAATGATGTAAAACAGATACATGAAAAAAATTATGAGTTTTATGCAAGTGGGGTGGCAGTACGAGACGATAGGCAATGGGTCCAATTTTCTCTTGGATTCTGAACGGTCCTATAAATCGAGGTGACAACTTTGTCC
>SNQJ01S0144896.1:20269-31817 GCA_010110895.2 Picea sitchensis
TCTTTATTATCTTATCCCCTTCATTATTATCTTATCCCCTTCATTAATATCTTATCCCCTTATTTAATGCTTCATTCCCCCCCCTGCATACATAAAGTATTTAATTAAATAAATTGAAATTATTAAGACCCTTAAATTTATTACCCATGTTATTGAATGATATGTCATCAATTAATTAATTTAATTAATCAACCAAAAGTTATAAACAATTATTAAATAAATAAATAATTAATTACTATTATTAATACTAATCATTGTTTAATTAAAACCATATTAGGACAATTAATTATCTAACTCATTTTACTTAATAATCCCTATGCATCTATTTAACTAGGGTTGTTACATAAGGGCCTTGCCATTGCAACAACCTAGCACCTTTTGCTTTATCTAGCCATCATCTAATTCATCCTTGAGCTAAAGAAGGAGGAAAACTACTAGGGCCTAGGGTTACCTACTTCCTAGTAGCCATTTCCCCCTTAGGGTTTGGTGATTGAATCCTTGGGCTACCAACACTTCAATTATTGACCCTCTTGTCTCTAGCTCTCTTATTATCATTTGTTCCTTAAATATTTTCCGCTACCTAGAAAGACTCCATTTACCCTAAAAACACTGATCTAAGCCTTACAATTGAGTGATTGACAAAAGCTACTATCAAAAACTTTACCTTAAGCTCTCTACTAACTACTCCTAACCTTAGAATAGTCTAATCTAATAACCTATTTGTTGTTGTTACTAAAGTAACCTACAACTATCTATTGCAGCATTAAAAGCACCTAAAAACAACTGTAAAGTTGATTTATACACTACCTAATTTGCTTCTGACAAATGCTAGTACTTTGGTATTAACGAGTGATTATTTTGGGTCATTTTGAAGCACTTTCAAGGAATTTATTGTGAAGAAATCATCTCATAAGCATTGCTGTTATAAAAATATGTTTGCTTTATCATATACCAACTATTGCTTTTATTCATAAATTCCATGATTTTATGAATTACTTACAAGAAGTTGTGCTTGCAAAATATATCTTTTCTTGTTTCTTTGTTTTGGGCAGGTACATCTGAATACTTCATTACTTCATTGGATAAAACCCTGGGACTTTCTGATCAGTGTGACTTATGAGAGGGGATACTTTTATAGACACTTTAACATTTGCCTTCTCAAACCCCCTGGTCACTGGGGACGTCTCCCCTGGGCCATCAACCCTAAATAGAAAGAGGTATCCTGTTGAGGTGACAGTGATAGGATAACCTCCTGTTACGCTAATTTTCCTTCCCTTAACCTTTTCCTTTGGAATAACTACAAATTGAGTGATAACAGGTGTTATCACATGTAGTAGTTAAGGGTCACATTTAGTTGTTAAGGGTCATTCATCCTTATATTTTTTATTTTTGATCCTTAGTCTTGTTTAAGTTTTACTTTTGATCTCCTCCTTATGGTGTTCTTAGGTCTTTTCACAAATAATTTAAGGTTGATGTTGGCTCATATATTTGGTTTATGTCTTCATCCCATCACAAGATTATATGCCATCACCATCACCCTTATGCCACCATCACCCTCATGTCACCACTTCCATTATTGCACCTATGAGGATTGTGTCAGCCGATCTCATTGTTTTCAACATCCATGATTTAAAGGAAATAATTTGGGATTTAGTCATTTAAGGCCGTCTAACTATTTTCTCAAAGATTTCAAATTTTCTCCTAGTTTGGCGCTGCATAAACTCCTAAGTTCAGACAGGCGCTGCGAAATCTGTTGTAGATTGGCTGATAGAGGGGAATTGGAGGTTAGAGCTGTTGTTGGTGGTTCTATACAATCTGAAGCATATCTATTGTTAATACATGGTGTCCAGAAACACCTTGAGTTCTTAGAGCTCTCTTGAAGATCAGATTAAGGCTATGCTTGTGTTTCCCCTCATGGGTGCTGCAAATTGAGGATCCACATTACCAACCTTCCCCTTTTATCTTTGCTATCACCAATTTTCAGCTAGCTATAGTATTTTCATCTTCTTTTACCACAATTGAGCCAATATTGATGTCAAATCCATTGCGCCTATCTCTTTCTTGGACCTTGCTATTTATGCTACAAAATCTTCTATGAATTATGATACAAATCCTCAGTTTGGCACTGCGAGCCTGTACATTAAACTCAACATATCCTCTGATCATATAACCTACATCAACTCTTTCCCTTTACAATTTCAATGGTTATTTCAAATCTAAATTTTGTCTACGTTGAAAAGTTTAAGAGCCTTACTTATTAAAATGGTGATGACCTTGCAAATGATGATGAAGTGGCTGAAAGAATCTAAATTTTGAAGGTGATCATCCTAGCATTTTGAAGTGTTCAGGGAAATATTATATTTTCACCTACTGGAGGCATTTACAGGCTCATAGTCCTTCTACTAAGAGCTTTTGTGTTTTTTAGGATTCATTGCATAACACAAAAAAACATAGAGATTTCGTAGTGCCTGGAGCTACGAAATATTCTACATAGACTGTTATGTAGTTGCACTACCAAAGGCGCTACAGAATCACCTAGCCAAACACATAAAATGTGCTACGAAATATACAGAGTAGTTTTATAGGAGGGCGCTATGGAATGTGCTACAAAATTTATTGTAGCGACTACTGTTACAAATTTGATCATAAAACCAAAGCGACGAAGTGGGTTTCTATGAAATTATTTTTCGAGGAAGATGATATCCATGTTGAATTGCTAACCAAATTTCAGCCTGACCTAGTTTGTAATTTGAGAGAAACAATTAAAACACCAGTGCGTTGCAAAATGTGCTGCAAATTCTCTGTTTTACATAGCTGATTGGATATTTGCCTTGTTGGGAGGTTGCTAACTGTCAAGGAGTGTTCGAATGACTTCTCATGGACCAGTTAGATGTTAAGGGACATAGGCACCTAAGTTTTATATCCATTAGGACCTCATGCAGTGAGTTGGAAATAATTCATTAAAGACTTCTAACAATTTATTGAAAATTAGCAGTTTGTTGGATTTTTGTCTCTTTTCACTGTTGCCACCTATCTCCAAGACCTAGAATCTAATGAAAGAGATGGGATTTAACCTCCTAAGGATATTTTGATTCTTTTTGTATTTAACGAAGGGGGTATATCTTGGAGAGGTGTTGGATTCATGAGCTAAGAGAGGTTAGAGAGAGTAGGAGCAAACATTTTCTCTGTGTGTGTTCATTTGTAATCCTGAAGTTATTTTATGATTGTAATCATTACTGATATTGGAGACTCATGAGAGATGTGATTTTAGATTGTAATTCTTTTGTTTTATATATCTTCTTATTTGAATATATTGCAGATTTGAGGATCAAAGGCTTCCAATGATTTATGGATCCCTAAGCAGAGGATCTGTTATATTTTTTCCCATCAATCATTGTTTTATTCAAGTATTTGTTGATTTATTAAACTGAGAGGATCTCTGTGTAGTGAAAATTCTATCTTATATTTTCCTTCTTCATTATTCGATCTATCAACATATAATATTGTTTTCTATTGAGTAGCTTTAGTGACTTCAATGAGTAGAATGTTTATAACTCCATTGCCCATTGGTGTAGCCTACTGATCTGCAATTTTCTTCCCTTTCCCTTTATTTCTCCATCTTTCTAATCCACCTATTCAAAACCAAACTTATCTTTTACATTTTGATGGGTACTAGGCTTATCCTCTAGCAATATGAGGGTGACTCTGAATGCTAAAAACATGCAACAAAGAAAAACATAAAGAAGAGGAGTCGAAACAGAAAGTGGGTGAAACTATTTCCTTGAACATTGGGACACCCGATTGTCCAAAGAATGTTAAGATAGGTGCCCAATGTATTGATGAACAAAAAATGAAATTCACTATGTTACTTCATGAATTTCAAGATGATTTTGCTGGGTATTATGAGTATCTTCGTGGTTTTGATCCTGCTCTTATACGACATGCCATTCCTATCAAGGAGGGCATAAAACTAGTGAGGAAAAAAAAAGACCCATTAACCCCACACTTGAAGCAACTATTCAGAAGGAGTTGGAAAAACTCTTGAAGGCTGGAATGATTTCCCCTATTAAGTATTCCAGGCGGGTTTCCAATTTCTCTCTCATTCGGAAAAAAATGGGTCAGATCTCACTATACATTGATTTCCACACATTGAATAAAGAGAGCATAAAATACCATTTCCTCTCCCTAATATGGAAATGATTTTGTAGCAATTTGCAGGGTCATAGATGATGTCCTTACTTGACAATTTTTCTGGTTATAATTAAATTAAGGTAAAAAGGACAGATAAATACAAAACCACTTTTATTACATGTTGGGGCACATTTTCTTATGAACGCATGACTTTTGGCTTATATAATGTAGGTGCCACTTTCCAAAGAGCTATGTAGATAGATTTTGAAGATCTAATTGGTAAGATTATTCATATTTATCTTGATTACTTGACTGTATATTCAAAGAACCGATTGGATCATTTTGGTCATCTTAGAAAGGTTCTCATGCGATGTAAGAAATTCAACATTTCTTTAAATCCTTCTAAGTTTGTTTTCGAAATTACCTAGGGCAAGCTCCTTGGGCATATTGTCTCTGATTTAGGAATAATTATAGATCCTGGAAGGATTTTTTCTATCCTAAATCTTCCTGCTCCTACTTCCAAAAAGGAGGTTCAAGCCTTTATGGCCATCATCAACTTTGTCCGTAGGTTTGTTCCTGATTTTTCTACAATGGTCAAACCAATTCACAATCTTCTCAAGAAAGATCGTTCCTTTTCTTGGAATGATGATGTTGAAAATGCATTCGTAAGGATCCCAAAGGAAATCCATTCTGCACTAGTTTTGGCGAAGCCAAATTTTGAGAAAGAGTTTATTATATACACTAATGCCACAGAGGAAGCAATCTCTTCTATCCTCATACAATGTGATGACCAGAATAATGAAAAACCAATATCTTACATTATTCAAAGATTATCAAATGATGAATTCAAATATTCTTATATTGAAAAACATGCTTTCGCTCTTGTTAAAGCTATGGAGAATTTTTTCCACTTTATCTTAGGTAAGCACACGCTGGTAAAAGTCCCTTTACCTGCTGTCAATTTGTTTCTCTCACAGACTTATCTTTCATGGAAGCTTGCACATTGGCTTGACAAGATCTAGGAGCATGATTTAACTATCATGACTTCAAAAACCATTAAGGGACGTGACTTACCCCTTCACTTAAATCAACATGCTGAAGCAAGTGAAGAACTTGATGAACATGATAATCCTCTGTCAGTGCTATTTTATATTGATAATCAAATCCTTCCTATAGTTGAACATACCTGGTATAAATATCTAGTGTATTAATTGCAAAATTAGAGGTGTCCATATAATTTAGTTACTCATCAAAGGAGAAGGCTCTGTCTTGAATCTTCCAGATATGTCATTTTAGGAGACTTCTTGTTTAGGATATCTGTCGATGGTATGTTACTTCACTGTGTAAATGATCTGAAAATAGGGGGGATGACTTGTTTTTCTATGCAATCACCCTCTACTCCATTAAAATAAACTTCAAGACCTTGCTCAATGTCTTAGTTGTGCAAGAGGATTTATGTGTCAAGTTTAGGCTCCTTTTAGGTGTTTATGTGTGAGTTTTTTTTAAAGGTTAAATATCTTGTTTAAAGAATACAACATCAAGAATAATTTGTAGAAAATAGTAAACCATAAAACTCACAACAACAACAACATGATAAAGGAGTTCACCCCCAATGGGGCTACATCTCCTTGAGCTGCCATCAATGGACTAGGCTCTCTGGGATTAGTTTGTATAATTTCTTTTACAAGTTGTTGCTCAACTCTAATGGATTTATTGACTGTACCATTGGGTTCAAAAGACATAAAAACCAAAATAATGACTATTAGATCTCTGAAAACAGACCATGTCTCATATGGGCATGACTTCTTCTACTAGTGGCCTTAAGCTTCCTTGAGCTTCCCTGTGGCCAAAACACCTATAAAATTCCTCAAATTCCTCTGAAACCTGTTCCAGTTAGTTAAGAGCATATCAATTAGCCAAGAATGACTATTTCATCACTGAAAAAGGAATTTGGCTCCCCTGGACATGGCCTCCTTCACTAGTGGCCCTGGGCTCCTTGGAGCTCTCTGGAACTTCTCTGTAGAAAAACCTACAATAGAAGTCTTGAAATTCCTTTGAAACCTGTACCAATGGATTCAAAACATCCAAAAAACCCTAGATGGGATTTTTCGACACCTAGTTTGGCCAAGAAACGAAGAAGATAAACCTCCTACAAGTTTTCTCCTTCAAGCTTGTTGTCTCTGGTTCGCCGAAACACACCGTTGTGTGAGTAACCTGGCTTCTGGGCATTTCCCGTGCCTAAACCCAACACGCGCGCCATCTTTCACAAATCGCGCAAAATTTTTGCATCATTAGGGAACCTAGCTCCCAATCCGTGGAGGTGTTGGATGCATGGATTCCATGTGGCCACATCCCACGCCAAATATGAGCACCCGTTGCAACAACCCCGGAGGTGACAAGTGTCGGGCACACGGTCAGA
This sequence comes from Picea sitchensis, assembly GCA_010110895.2. Taxonomy (NCBI): domain Eukaryota; kingdom Viridiplantae; phylum Streptophyta; class Pinopsida; order Pinales; family Pinaceae; genus Picea; species Picea sitchensis. The sequence continues at coordinate 26,820 of SNQJ01S0144896.1, forward strand.
CGTTTGTAATTTTGTTAAAACCCCACGCTACTCCGTATGTCAGGGTCATGTGGGAATGCGCATATACACGGGGGCTAGGGCTAAGCCCCAGCTCGTACCTACCCCCAAACTATATCATACGCAAATTTAAATACATGTGGAAATGTTATATGGTATGATCCAACGTGTGGGCACGTCGGTTGCCCAGTCTTTGCCAAGACACTTGCCATACGTGCGGGAGGTCCAGGGTTTGACTCCCACAGACTACACAATAATTTTACACCAAAAAAGAGTGCCATGTGGCAGCTCACGCTTGGGCCACATGGCACCATACCATTTTCCAAAACATTTCCACGAGTCATAACTTCATTCGCCCATGCGTCTGCCACGTCAACACTTGCCAACTCATCACTTGCCACATCATCACTTTCCAACTTAGCAATGACACATCACCTACCATGTGTGGGTTTGTACCCTACCATGTCATCCTATACAGAGTGTATGGACTATACAATCAACAATCTGTACCCTGCCACGTTAGCCTATACGAACTGTATAGTCAGCAAAATTTTGCCTTTTTGGTAAAATGAACAGAAAATGATATCTCACTCATCCGATGTTCGTTTGAACCTGTTCGAGTTGTGTTGGGTTCATGAGGATGAGGCCTACACACCTGTCCGTTTTGAAGAAATTTCGAGCACTTTCATTTTTGGGCTAATTTTTGACCCCTGGTCCAGATTCTGATCAGTAAATAACGAGGAAGCACAAAAATTGTTACAAGAAAACCATGGATCTTTAGATTCTGTTGTTCATGTAGGTGGCCACTTTTCTTCTAAAACTACTGCTTTTAAGATTATCATAAAAGGGTACTATTGGCCTTCAATTTTTTGTGATTCTTATAATTTTTCAATATCTTGTGACAAGTGCCAGAAGTTCGTTGGGAAAGAACGTATTTCTTCCATGCATTTACAACCTGTCCCCCCTGAATTTCCTTTTTAAAATGGGGTCTAGAATTATCGGTCCTATTAATCCTCCATCTTCAATAGGGCAAGTTTTTATCTTGATAGCCACAGACTATTTTACGAAATCGACTGAAGTTGTCCCACTTAAGCATTCACAGGATGAGTAGGTTATTTCTCTCTTTGAAACTAATATCTTTTCCATATTTGGTATTCCTTTGGAAATTATTACAGACAATGGTCCCACTTTTATTTCTGCTAAGATGACTTAGTTTCTAGCTAAACTGGGAGTTAAACATTTTACCTCATCAACTTATTACCCTCAAGGAAATGGGCAAGCCACATCTACTAACAAAAATATGGTTAGAATTATCAAGAGGCTCATCGAAGATAAGCCTCATCAATGGCACACCCTCCTCACTTACGTCCTTTGGTCATATCTCACTACCACGAAGGTGAGCACTAGTTGCACCCCCTTTCAGCGTGTTTATGGTAAAGAAGCCATTCTGCCTACCGAGTTGGAACTTTCTTCTTTAAGGCTAATGCTATAGATGGAGGAATTGAATTCTTCTAATGTTCCTTAAAGGATAAATGCACTATTGGATTTAAAGGAACAAATGATGTTTTCCTTGGAAAACATAAAGAGAAGACAACAAACTGTTAAGAGATATTTCAATAAAACTGCAAAAGCTTTCAGATTTAAGGTTAATGAAAAAGTCTCGATGTGGGATTTAGCTCACGCTGATAGAGGAAGACATTCAAAGTTTCAAAATTTATTGCTGGGTCCTTTTAAAATCACTTTTGTCATGGGAGAAAATAATTATATTCTAAAGGACTTGGAAGAGCGATTGTTTTCCTATAGCACCAATGGTTCCCACTTCAAACACTATGTGGAACCAACTTGAAAGTTTAAATGTTGTATGGAATTACTCCTGCATTATATTTTGTTTTGTTGCTTTTCATTTCTGCTATTTCATTTCTTTTATTGACTTCTTTTCTTGTCAGAAATAAAATTCTGGATTAGTTTTGTCACAACGATGCTATTCTGCAAGTATTGTTAATCAATAAAAAACAGGTTACACAACTGTCATGATGTCCCTCCTTGAAGACATCATTGAAATTGCTATCTACTTCCAATACTATTGTTAGATTAGATATTTGGTTTTCCATCCCTATTTTCTACTTTCCTTTTCTTCCCTCTGCCCGATAATCAAGAAGGAGCACACTAGAGAATTTTTCCCCTTGAAGAAAAGAATGATTTCACTATGATTAATCGAATGTTATGCATACAGGGATAATCCCCTCATATGTAACACTTTCCATGAGTTATTCCCAAAATACCAAAACATTTTCCCCTTAAACTGCTCACTTCCCCCTGTTGCATAATCATTTTGATGTCTATTTCCTTGATCTAATGTTCACCTTGTCTGCAAAACCAAAAAATTTGAGTTCTTAAATCTGTTGAAAATAGATTTCCCTGTGGAGTCACTAGTTTGTTGACGCTTAAAAAATGCAACGATGAATACTACTTGCAAATGATTTCCAAGCTCTATTATATATTTATAATAATAATAATAATAAACTAGTAGGTGGGACCCCCTTGTAGACTAATGGTGCCATGATGGATGTGTTGCACTTATATTTTTTGTTTGTTGTTATGATTGTGTCAACACAGTCTTCTACAATTGATGATTAAAGTCATGGTTTTAATCATTATGATGACATAAAATGGTTGGTTGATTGTTTCATGGATAGATGGTTTTGATGGTCACTCACTAATTATGGTTGTACTATGGATAAAAGGATTATTTTCAGTTTTGTTTGACATTGCAATTAAACATGGATCATTTGTTTTACATATGATTTTATACAAGGGGATGATATGAGAGCTTTTTTAAACAAAACGACTATATACAAGCCCAAATGTTATGTGCTATTGTGACAAAACGAGGGCACATAAACCCTTGCTTCTAGACTTATGCGCTTTGTTAAATGAGATATGTTGATGCATATGGGGTAACATTATGGCACACTGTTATTTTTTTCAAAAAGAGTTTACCAAAGGTGGCACACTATGCAAATGGTATATGGCTATGAAATATGTGGTTGATGAATGCTTAGAGTTATGGTGAATTAGCTGGCTTGTACGTTGAATTGAATGAGACTGGGGAAGGAAGCGGCGTGCATTTACTACACGTCACTCAAACAACCCTCGAGGCCATCACCCTAGCCATACTTTCATTTGTTTTTTTGGCTCTGGTGGTTGTTGATGTTCCATGAGTTTTGGTTGTGAAGGAAGATACAATCTAACTCTCTCCCTCAGGAAATATTTTCCAGGTATGGTTCCTTATTTTTCCATCCATGATGGTTCCTCTGTGTTATGAATATATTTTTGGCTCAGAATTTCTTGAGGTCTGTGTTTTTCTTAAGTTTTTGGACTGTGTATCAGTGTTGTGTCTGTGGGTTCTTCTTGTGAATATTCTAGACTGTTGGAATTTTAAAGAAAGAAGAATGGTTATTCCTTGCTGTGTGTATTCTGTGCATGGGTTTGTTGGTTAAAGCACATAAATGCATGTTCAATTAGCTTGGGGTTTTTGCTCTGGTTCTCTATGGAACTTATGATTATAGTTTAGAAAGCTGTGAGCTTTGCGCATGGGTTTTACAATGAGTCTTGGTGTTAAGTGTTGCGACTCCTTTCGTCTCTGTGGTTGATATGTTTCGGTTCTATGGGTTGCAATGTGAAATGTTAAGAGTTGGAGTGTTTCTTTCCATGTCTTGGCCGAGCCCTGAGTTCTTATGTATCATGGCGTTTCCCTCATTATCGTTGTTGCTGGGAAGCATTGCATAGTCGGGTTTAGTATCACCCAGATATTTAATGGAAGCTTTATATGTTCTTTGGTTGACCACAGGTTGTGCTTGGGTATTCTCTTTACAATGATTTTAAGATTTCGTTTCCTCTCATTCTCTATTGAGGGTGGTTGATTGTCATTTGATAACCCTCACTGTAAAAAATATTGTTAAAGATTATATGTTTGTGGTGAATTTGAAAAGGGAACAAGTTGTCCGTGTCTTCAAGGAATTATTCCTTTAATTGAGCCATATGTTATTACTCTATGTTCACTGTGTTTAAACCCTAATTACGATCTTGATATCGTTGCAAATCCAGTCAAGGGTAAAGAGAACTGTGTGTTTGCTTGGTCGATTGGGCATGATTTGGCTCTATCTCTTGTTGGGAAAATTTTAAAATAAGTCTGTACATGTTTAAATTGTGAGAAGCTTAGGATTAGAGTTGCATGTTATTGGTTGAATGCTATTTCGAATCAATACTTATCTTGATTATATTGGATGAACACCTTGTTGACGATTAAAATCGCAACGAGGATTTTTCCCACAAAGTATTGCTAAAGCCTATTATTATAAGCTAACAAGATATATAATACTAGTAGGTGGGACCCCCTTGTAGACTGGGAGATCAGATCTGGTTCTTATTTCATGTTTATGTTGTTGTTCGACATTGCTTACACAATTCTACATGATTGCTGAAATCTTGGTTTTATTGGCGATGGATAAGGCCTATTATATGTTGGTTCTAATTGCGACAAATGAATGATGGATAAGGCATGTTATGTGTTGTTTCCATTGCTCTAGGATCTAAATTCATGTTATGATGACCTATGTTATCCATTGTTACCCTTTCTATCTGTTCCTGGATTCATTGTTGTGACACTTGCACCAGAGATATGTTAGTAACAATACATAAGAGCAGTTGAGAAGAGACAAAAGCAATATAAACAAAATGCAAAAAGAAGGGATTAAACTATGCTACTATGCTAAACTACATGCATTGAAATAAAAATGATCATTGTTAATCCCAGCTAACAAGTTAATAGCTATGTGACTTATTGAGTTTTATGGAAACATGGTTGATATGCATTATGGTTGGCAATGGTTAAATTTGATGTGGGTAGCGCGTTTGACAAAGTGATGGATGTTAAGTTTGATGCATATATTAATTAAGAAAATTTATGGAAGGCTGGTTGGCGTGTACTAAGGAATTGAA
>SNQJ01S0144896.1:31905-44457 GCA_010110895.2 Picea sitchensis
GCATTTACTTCATGTCACTCATACTCTTTCCACTGGCCTCCACCCTAGATTGGATATTGTTCAACTATGTTTTTCTGTGGTTAAGCTCCGATTTTCAAGCAGAGGAAGAACCACTTGGCCAAGCTCGCGTTCTTAAGGATTTCTTGCTTAGAGGCATGTCTTTTATCCATCCATGAACCAACTCTGGTTATGAAATAGATATTGGCTCAATGATGTATGGGTATGTGATTTTCTTAGAACTGGAAACTATGTAAATTTGTGATATTTTCTGGAATAGATTGTTTGTGTGGTTTTCATGGAAAATGAAATGATGGTTGAAATCATAGTTTTTCATTGATCGTTCTGAGTGTTAGAATCCATAAAGGCTCTCTGTCATCCTTATTGGGTTAGATGGATGGTTTCATACCCAGTATTTTGTTGTTATTGGGTTGTTGGGTTTGAAACACCTGGTGTCACTATGCATTGTTTTGCTTGGGTATGGGTTTGTTCATGTTACTAATGTTTGCGCAGTAGGTTATGATGTCTGTTATGCCAAAGGGCTTGCTTAAGGATGATTGCTATTTCTCAGATTTGTACTATCTCAACATTATTCAGTTGATTGGGAAAACCATGAGGGTTATAACCTACGTGTTCTAAGTATTGTTACAGGACCAAAGTAAACCCTTGCTCCTCTGTTCATAGCCTCTCCTATCATGGGAATTGTCACCTTGTCTACGAAGTTATTGGTGGTATACCCTGTGTGTACACCGTTGGTCTCAGAGGTTCTCATACGATGCTTGGGGGGAAACTCTAGTCTCCCTGTGTTGGTCCACAGAGCAAACCCTGGACTTCTCAAGCCCAGTTTTTGATAAAGGGAACCATTATGTCCGGTCGGGTATGATGGTGATTGTTATGAGTTGGTGGTGCATCATCGACAATGTTCTATCGTTGGCTCATCTCTGTTGATTATGTTGACAATGGTTTTGGTTATGGGTTTTTAGTCACTACAATTGGTTGTTATAACTGTCAAATTGATAAGCTCAACATGGTTAATTGGTTGATTGGAGAAATGAGATTGCACAGTTGTTGTCTTTTACATTGCGATTATTGAATTGTTAACCCAACATTAGTTTCAATTGATTAAGTCACTGCAATGCTTCATGTGTAATGCGTGGGTATGTGTGGCCTTCCTACAACATGTTAGGTTGAGTTGATGATTATTGTTACTATGGGTTTTAAATTTCCAATAGGAGTATTGAAATCGTGGTAATTATGGCATAGCTATCCACTGTATATGTTATGGATATTACTGATTACACCATCAGAGATGGTCACATTTTTTTTTTTAAACAATATGGTTTTGTTGCAATTTGATCAATTGGTGAGATGAGATCGGGTTTACTGTTGCTACCTCGTTATATTGATTGATAGCCCAACATTGTGGATGTTTAGATTCATAGTAGTTGGATGTGTACAGTCACCAAAATACTCTGGATTTTGTCGAATGGTCTATGTATTCCAAGCATAGTATGAGTTGAAGTGGTGATTGTTGTATGTGTGTTTAAATGGCAAGTCAATATCTTTACAATTAAAATATTGATGGTTGTATTTGGTTGTCTGTTATGTGCGTTGATGAATATCATGCATCATAGCAGAGATAGACACATGTTCTGTGACAGTATAACCTCATTACAATTTAATTATTAAATGAATTAAAGGACAAAATCGGGCATGACTGTTGAGTCTGTATTTGATGATTGAAATAATTCATAGGTAGTGGTTGATGAGTCAACGCTGAACATAGTGGAAATAAGTGACTATGTATTCATTTGGGAATTGTTTTAAAATATTAAATGGACAATGAGAAGAAACAAAACTCTTCTATAGGTTGTTGTGGGATGCATGTTGTTTTGTTTGGTGACACTGTGTTAAAAATTTGATTACAAATAGTGAGCAAGTCAATGCATAGAATTAATTGAATTATACACAGTAGTTTTCATTTGATCACAATGATTATTTGGTTGTTGTTATTTCCTTTTACATAATGGTTTTATGGATTACTTAATTTATTTTATGAACAATATCCACTCTCTTTCCCTACCATTATTTCTCTTTTTTCTAATTACAACTCCATCACCTTCCCACATTCATTTTTCACTCCTTGTTCTAAAATTTAATTACAGTCAAGAAGAATTTTGTATTGAAGTAGTTTGAAATTGCAGTTTCTTGGTTGGATCATAGTGATATGTTCTTTGGTTTGCATTACAATTGATTGTTTGTTGTCTTTGATCAGTAACCATGTTTCTTTCCCCCCTCATTTTATCATATTTCACTCAATACAAACCCCTCGCATATCCTAGGACCTTTTGTTCACGCCTTGCTCATTGATAACAATTAAACAATTTATATGGATTGGATTGCATGAGTCTGATATGTTGCTGAGCCAAAGTCTATTTCATATTTTTAAGGAGTTGTCATGTATGGTTGTAAAAGAACTATTTTATAATCAATCATACATGTAGGAATGATTTTTTTCATTCGTGGTAGCCATGGCAGAGGCAACTGAGGGAGAGGTAATTGGAACAGAGGCCCAAGAAGTACAAAATTCTCCATACACTTTGATGCTGAATCACAAGAGTTAGGACAGTTATTTTAGGCTAGATTTTTCAATTGGATTGGGCAAAGAGTGGTCCAACCTAGGCCTGAAAGGCCTCCCTTCCAAGCACCACAAACCCTTGGTATTCCTGTGCCCCCTCATGTCTCATTTCAATCTGAGGTTCCCAAAAATGACGGATGGCAAGAGATTGTCCACCCGACAATCTCCCAACATCGTGGCTGGCCCAATTTATCCTTACCTTCTCCCCCTCCTAACAATCAGATTGTCCAAGCAGCCCCTATCCACTCACCAGTGAAATCCTCCCATTCTAGCAAAAGATTGAAAACCGAGGCCCACCATGCCCCTGACAAAGGAAAAACCACTGTTGCCCCTTCCTCACCCTCCAATGGTTCTGATAAATCTGTGTCTTCCTAGATGCATTTGAGGGACGATTGTTCTCATGTGATCAACGAGATTAGGCCTAAAGGCTCAGTGTAGCCAAAGGAAAATTCAGAGAAATCAAAGGGTGACAACAACAATCAAGGAAGGATTGCATCTCAAAGTGGAAAATATGGTTTTTGAGTTTTATTTTAATTATTGTTGATGGCAGTTGACTTCATAAGTTTTTTTGGACAACATGTTTTATTTGGATATATGAGTTACATATTTTTGAAAATAATTTCAAATATCATTGAGATAAATTGTCAAATATGAATGTGATGATGGGAGTCACAAGGAGGGGTGTTTTTTTTAATTAATTAGTTATGTTATGATTGTTAATAGATAAATGGGAGTCACAAGGGGTCCCGCCTACTAGTTATTATTTATTTATAACCCTTATTATGATTTATGACTTTTCCCCCTAACTAAAAAGTTGGTTGAGTTTTTACTTAACTTAACTAATGAGGTAGTTCAACTACTTCAACCAATTCTAATTGCTTAAAAGAAAAAGGAAAGGGAGGAACAAGAGGGGGATAGAAGGAGAAGCATACTAAGGTTTTCTCTCTGAGTCTATGTTGAGATAGTTCAGTTTTCATTCATTCCTTAATTTATCACAAGCCTAATTCTATTTTATGATATCAAGGACTTATTTTAGACAACAAGATTTAGGAATGAATTACATCAGTCATACACTTTTTTTTCATAGTTGTTTATCTATCTTTTATAGTCTGTGTAGACTTGTCTATTTGTGAATTAGTTTTCATGACTAACAAAGGCTATTGTGCAGAGTCGAGTGGGAAACAATCTGTGGCAAGATGATCTAGCTTTTAGAGTTCATTTTTTTTATTTTCTATCAGAGGTCCTTTTGTATGTTCCATCGGGGATGTCTAAGTTTGACTTTGGTCCAAAAATTCTTTACGAAATTTTGTAAAGAGAATGAATCTTTGGTGAATTGGAATGAAATAAAGGATTGCTTTATGTCTCATCTGTCTTTATTATCATCTTGGTGTCTTTTATTTTGTCTCTACATTTATTTCAACAACTATTATATTCAAAAAATCATATAAATAATGAATTTTCCAGCAAGCTTTTATTTATAAAAAGACTAGCCTAAGCACTTGTAATCAATACTTGTGAGATAGGATATTAATTTTGATGGCTATAAACATAGGGTGTCATTCCCGTCTATTTTTCTTTAGCCAAGAATAATCTGAAAATGTTTGAGTAAGATCATTCATATCTTTTCCTCAACATTTATTTGGCGACCATACTGGGGAGATCTTCAATATCTCTTTGATTAATTTTTATACTCAATTATCATTAAATACATCTATTTTTCTGATATTAATTCTGTGACTATTTTACTTCTTAATGATTGTGCCTGTTGCAAGGCAACCTAATATTGAGCCTGGTCTTCAAGATCAGACCAACATTGCTTTGAACTTGTTTAACACCATTTTAGACACTGCCAATACCCATGATGAGCTTAATCATTCATGGGAAACAATTGAATGAGATATTAGTTCCCAAGAACGTTGGGAAGCTAGATGTAGACAACCTAGAAATCAACAGTAACCTTCTTGTTCCTTCCATTTTGGCCTTTCTTTCATGTCCTTAGACTCCCATGTCTCTAGAAGAAGAAGAGGCTTATCACCCAAAATTAATCCTATTGCTGAAATAGGAAGAAGGAACGTCATGTTATCTACCCAACAAATTCCTCTAAGGAGAACTTTTTCTGATTCATCCAGTTTGTCTTTCTTTCCCTCATCTATCATCCACAAGATGGCATCTAGTGGTGTCTCTAGGGGCACTATAAGTGCTTCCTCTTCTTAGTATTCATATTCGTCAGTGATTGGTAGCTTATATAGCCACCATATCCCTATCCAATCTACCACAACTCCCACCAAAGTTATTAAAAAGTATGTGATTTTTCATTCTGAAGAAGACGCCACAACCACACAGTGGCATGTGTCCTCTCCTCTTAACTTAGCACCTGCTACTCGTCCACTTCCTAAATTCAAGGATCATATTCCTAAGTTCTCAATAAATAACATTGTCACTACAAATGAACACCTAGTGGCATTTTCTAATGCCTGTCACAACATAGGAGCCAATGGCAATGATACTTGCATGCGCTTATTTGTCAATTCCTTGGAAGGAAAGGCTATGACTAATTTATTTGACCTTCCTCCTAAGATTCTTTCTACTTGGGAGGAATTAATCTATTGGTTCAGATCCACTTATGGGCAATATAAAATCCCAACCAAGAAGTTATGGGAATATAATAATGTCACCTATAAGGATGGTGAGACCATTAAGTCTTTCNCATGAATTACTACAATGCATTACCTTCCCTCTACTGTCATAGGATTGAGGAAAAATCCATTGATAATCTCAGTTTCTCTCTGCATACTTGTTCATAGTATGAAGAACAACTTGAAAGAACTTGTCTTCCCCAGGGAGAATCAGTTAAACATACATGCACGTCCTCGCTCTTACATCTAGTAAAATATATGAAAAATCATATGATAGTGTATGAGCGGAAGGGGACTGTCTCCCCTCTCACCCCTGGAGCTTCATCCTCTTCTGCACCCCCCTTTAGAAGTCCAATTGAAAATAATTTTCAGCCTAAATCTATCTTGCCTCAAAGTTGGTGTAACTTTTGCGAGGAATACCATGAGGAAGCCACATGTGAGGTAAGGAAGAGTGACAGAGATAATATCTTTGGTAAAACACAAGAAAATACTATCACTATACTAGATTTTGTAGAGCTAGAAGATGTCATGATCATCAATACTAGGAACAAAGCCTATGCTCCCAAGGGAAAATTTGATCCTCCCCGCAATTCTTCTAGCCCGAGCTCATCCTCACATGTTGCTACTGTTAAGGTTCCTAAGGTTCCTAATAATCAAGAAACAAATTCCCCTCTCCCCTCTTCCAAGTACAATATCTTGAATCAGTTGGCCAACATCAAAGAAGATTCCACCCTTCTAGACATGGTTGTCATCTCTGAACAACAGATGCATTTGAAACAATTCATGGAAGGAAAATATTCCGTTTTAGCCAATCTCACCGAAGAGGTGAATGAAGAGGATTCATCTATAAATATATTAGGTGTACATAACTTTAGATACCCTGTAAAAATCCCCCTTTTTACATTTTTGTAAAGATTATGAATAAGATTGCCCATTGTTGCCCCATTGATGGCAGTTCGGGCCCAAGTGTGATGTCAAAGATTATTATGGAAGAGATAGGATTGTCTTGTACAAATGAAAATTCTAGAAGCATGCTCTCCTATAATAGACTACAACAAACAACCATAGGTGAGATTAAATATGTAACCTTACTTTTGTGTGCACACCTTGAAATAAGGACAACCCTTAGTATTCAGGTAATTGATATTCCAGTAAGAAATTACTCAATCATCTTGGGAAGAGGTTGGAAAGATTTAACGGGTAGATACCTCTCACTCGACGGAGCACATTTATCCATTCCTCAGAACGGTAAAAACATTATAGTCCTTAGAGAGGGAAGGTTATCACCTTACATAGAGAGTGTCCCACAACCTAATGTAAACTATATCGAAGAGGACCTAGGGGTGTATTCCATCTTTGCCGAGGAGGATAACATTCCCATGGAAAAAAATGATTTAGATGATGGTATGTGAATCATGCACTTTGATGGTTCATGCTCTAATGAAGGTAACATAGCTGGCATTATCTTGATTTCTCCTGTAGGGAAAATCCATAGCTTTTCTTACAGGTTGGAGTTCTCTTGTACTAATAATGTCACTGAATTTGAAGATTTATTATTAGGCATTGAGAACGCCTATAATATCGGCTATGGTCACCTTTCAGTTTTTGGGGACTCCAAACTTGTTGTGAATATTGTACGTAAAATTTACTCTCCTAGCAACAAGTTGATAAAACGATACACCCAAACTGTTTGGGCACTTATCTCGAACCTGTTATATTTCAATATCACTCATGTTAGGAGGGAGTTGAATTCAATGGATGATTAGTTAGCTTCTTTTGAAACCTCTCCTAATCGACAACTTTTTCCACACAGGCCTGATTACACTTTTCAATCTCTATATCATCCACATATCCCTGACAATATAGAATCTTGGCAGGCCCTCCCTAACGATGATAAAATTTGTGATTTTATTCAGGATGAACCTCTTAAGCCCAAGGAAATTATGTTCATAGAAGACAACAAGAATCCTAAGGGCCTGAATCCTCTAGAGAGTTCATTTTCTTCGAGTGATGCAAGCAATAAAGAGAAACAAAAAGAAGAGGAGTCAAGAAGGAAGGTGGATAAAACCATCTCCTTGAAAATTGGGGCACTCGAATCTTCAAGGAATGTTAAAATAAGTGTCCAATGTTATGATATAGAAGAAATGAAGTTTGCCAAGCTATTTGGTGGATTTTAGAATGTTTTTGCTTGGTCTTATGAGGATCTTCATGGTTTTGATCCTGGTCTTATACTGCATGCTATCCCCATCAAGGAGGGCATGAAACTAGTTAAGAAGAAACAAGGACCTATTGACTCTGCATTTAAAGAAACTCTTCACAGGGAGTTGGAAATTTTCTTAAGGGATGGAATCATTTTTCCGGTCAAGTACCCTGAATGGGTTTCCAATTGGGGACTTGTTTCGAAGGTCACTGATTATGTTAGAACCTGCATTAATTTTTGCACATTCAGTCAGGATATTATGAAAAACCCTTCCCTTCCTATTAAAATGGAAATGATTCTGCAACAGGTTGTGAGGTCACATATGAGCCCCTTGATTTTTTTTTGGGTTACAATCGAATCAAGGGAAATAAATAATATGATCACAAAACCACTCTTATAATTAATTGGGGTACCATGACTGATAAATGCCTGCTTTTTGGCTTACCTTATGAAAGTACCGCTTTTAAAAAACCTATACAAAAAACTCTAGATGAATTGATTAGTATCCATATCTATCTTGATGATATGATTGTGCACGTTAAAGGACTAATTATTACCCTAGAGTTCCAAGTGTTATGGAGAGCTGAGACTCATTTGTAGTTCGGACTCATATGTTGTAATGGACATTCCACCATTAATAGAAAGTAACAATTTTTCTGTTTATCAATTTCTGTGTAATGGATGGTTTGTTATGAATGTCATTCGTATGCATTTTAACTGTAGATGTATGTTGGAAATTGTCTGTAGGGATAGAGATATAATCTTCTATCTATGAGTGTGTTGGATAAATTCTAGTTCTCAAGGCTAAGTGCAAGGAGTGCATGACAAAGAGTTGAGACTTTCTGAGCTGATGCAAGGAATGCGTATCTGAACTCAATCAAGTAAGAAGAGAAGATTCTAGGAGGGAACACCAGGATAATTCATAGACTCAGGAGGAAATTTCAAGGTGGTTGGGTACCTTGGAAATAAAGACTATGTAGGAGGAAACACAATGCAAAGTTACAGAATAATATGTAACAGTCTGCCAGGACGGCATAGAGAAAGTACAAGAGCATACTCGAGCAACACATTCTGAAGTGTTGGAATCCTTAAGAGAATCCCAGGGTTGTTGAACACTCTGAGGAAGGAAGGATTTGCAATAGTTCATCGACAAAGGAAAGGCAATGCCTTAAGACTTCCATACATGCCAAGGGATAATCCGTCAAAAGGCTTAGCTGAGCGCAAGGAGTGCGTCGAGGAGACTATAAGTTTACCTTACAAGCTCAGGAGGAAGGGCGTTAATTTTCCAGGAGGACACGAGAAAGTCCACTGAAGGACGCATAGGAACTGGGAACCTTGAAGGTTATCAAGCCGAGAAAATTCACATAAGAAGTTTCACAGAACTATGCAAGGGGTGCTGAAGAATATCGAGAACAATCTAAGTATCGAGAAAAAATTGTGCTAAGTGTGTAAGGAGGTCAAGGACTTGTTGAAGTCCCGAAGACCATAAAATCATCCATCATCGGGAGGAGACAGGTGGAATAATATCGGTAGATCCGTGAGTAGGAGCTTCGAGAGGTTTGCTAAGAGAAAACAAAGATCTTCGCAAAGTCGTGAAGAGCAATTGGACCCAGACAATTGGATCTGGAGGGGGTGCATGGAAGATATCCACAAATTTCAGAGGAGTAGTACTCTGGGAGATATTAGGGAATATCGAGAGACTCCCAAAGTCCGAAGTCCAAAATAGATCACAACCATCGATCAGAAGGAGGGACAAGGACTGTTGATCCTCATGCATTTGAGTTTGTCAATTCAGAGCTTGGGCATGTAAGAGTTGGCTGTCATGGAAAGAGGCAAAGACCGAAGTCTTAATCGCTTTGTGTAGTTGAGCCCAAGACACAACTCAAGGTCATGTGATAGAAGGGGCTTGACACATAGATCTAAGTGTCATTGCCAGATTTCTTCGAAGGGTTAAGTGGACCCGCACTTCGGATAAAGAAGGACCTGTGATAGAATTTGTCATGTTCCAGCAAAGAGACGAAGAGTCAATCCAACTCAGGTGTTCGAACCATCCTAGATCGAGAGGTCACGCTGCCCCAAAGGAGAAGGGGGTGGGGTTCACACCAAGTGGTATTAGAGCAGAAGTTTTCTTGTAAACAACAGGTAAAGGAAAAGGAGATAGTATGGATACATTCAGTAGAGTCAGAGCCTGAAATTTTCCTGTAGACAACAGGTGAAAAAAGATAGAGTGTGATACTCCATGAAGAGTGTTGCAAGGTGTGAAACACATGATAAACAACCAAGTGGGCTGAAGGTGAATAAATATGGTTGTTGGAAGTCATGAGCACGGTCGAGGAGAAGTCCGCTTGCAGAAAAGCAAAGAGGAGATGAACAAAGAGCTCAAAATCTGAGCAAATATGGAGGCGCTAACATTCAATATGCAGTAGGAAGCAAAGGTTTGTTGGAGGTACGAGTGGCCTTTGAAAAGGACAACTAAGTAGCCTGTTTGAATGTTGTTTTACTAAAGGCAATGACAGGTGTTGAAGAGGTGGTTGAGATATGTCGAAAACCCCTATGGCGAGGGAAAGAGATATGGGAGGAGTCTCGTAGGTTTCTAGGTGGGAAATGCAGAGAGGCCAGTTGATGAGGGAAGAAGAGACATCCCAAATTTCCAAGTGGGCAAGGGAGGAGAGATGAGCTCAACTGATATTTCATGTTAGTAGGGGGTGTTGACAGATGGAGAGGAGGAAGAAGAAATGCCTCATCCATATGAATATTCATGTGGAGCTGCAAGCCACGTGAATGAAGATGATGACAATTTGGAAAATTTCATCACAGAGGAGAAGGATTAGAGGTGTGTTATGGTCATTGGAGGAGTTGAGATATTCCTGCCAAGAAACCAAGGAGAGGATAGCACAAATGTTGTAGATGAAACATAAGGACAACAAGTTCAGACTGTCATGGAGGAGGAGGAATAGATACTGAATTCTATCTCAACAGAAGAGGAGCACCCAATTGAGTTACTCACTCAATGGGAGAAGGCGTTAAAGGAATTGGAGGATTGGTTGGACAGTTTGGAACCAGAAGGTGGCTGGCATGATATAGCCATGCTAGAGGAGACATAATAGCATGAATTGCAGCTGGATAAAGCTAGAATGGAACCAACCGAAGAACTGGCAGGAGTTCATCTGTCAGAAGAGGTAGTTGAAAAATAGTTCAATGGTGAGACTGCAGAATTGGAGTCTGCAGTAGAGTGGCCAGTTAGTGTCACAAGGGATGAAAGAAGAATGAGAGATCAAGATGACACACCCATGGAGCGACTTGAAAATTTGTAGTCGATCAGACTGCACAAGTCGAACCAGCTGATGAAGCAGCTAGAAGAAGCTGTAAAGGAGATATGGAGGTTGATGTTGAGGTCAACAGAAGAAGCGGTCATCAAGGAGAAGTTGGACATAAAGGAACTTGCACGGGTAGTAGGGAAGATGCATATGCAACAATAGGAGAAAAGAGGAGTAGAAGGAAAACTCCATGATAAATTTTGGGATCCAGGAGGGTTTCAACAGAGCTGTGAAGCTCATGAGCAGGAGAGCTCATGAATTTTCGTAGCTGTGGAGTATGATGCAGGATCATCACTCTACCTCAGCACACGCCAGATGATTAGCATGAGTGGTGCACATTCAAGGAAGGGAGAGGCATCGCCCTCTCATTTTTCCTTCAAAAATCTCAAGCGTGATCAAGGAAATTAATGCTGACAGGTTGGAAGAGATAAAATTGTGCCTCCACACAAGATGGAGATAAGGTCGCGATTAGGAGGGATCTGCATCTGATTCGGATCAGATTTCCATCATTGTAATCTGCCCATTAGACAGGTGTTTGAATGGTGATTAGACACCACTAGCTTAGCTTGGAGGGAAGCTTGTCGAGCCCCTCTTGTATAAAATCTTGTATTGTTTCCAGTAGAGTAGGCATCGAGTGTAGGAGATAGATAGTTGAGGAAGAGATGAAACTTAGTTGTAGTACAAACTCATATGTTTTAATGGACATTCCACCATTAATAGAAAGTAACAATTTTTTTGTTTATCAATTTCTGTGTAATGGACGTTTTGTTATGAATGTCATTCGTATGCATTTGAGCTATAGATGTATGTTATAAATCGTCTACAGGGATAGAGATATAATCTTATATCTGTGAGTGTGTTGGATTAAGTCTAGTTCTCAACGCTAAGTGCAAGGAGGGCACAACAGAGAGATGAGATTATGTGAGCTGATGCAAGGAGTGTGTATCTGAACTCAGTCGAGTCAGAAGAGAAGCTTCCAGGAGGTCACACCATGATAATTCACAGACTGAGGAAGAAATTTCAAGGTGGTTGGGTACCTTGGAAAGAATGACTTTGTAGGAGGAAACACAACGCAAAGTTATTGAATAATCTATAACACTCTGCTAGGAGGGCATAGAGAAAGTACGAGTGCATACTCAAGAAACACATTCTCAAGTGTTGGAATCCTTAAGAGAATCCCGGGGTTGCTGAACACTCTAAGGAAGGAAGGCTTTGCAAGAGTGCATCGACAAAGGAACGAAGATGCCTTAAGACTTCTAGAAAGTCTAAGGGAGAAGCCATCGAAAGGCTTAGACAAGCACAAGGAGTGCACCAAGGAGACTGTAATTTTACCTTACAAGATCAGGAGGAAGGGTGTTAAGTTTCCAGGAGGGCATGCGAAATTCCACTAAAGGATGCAGAGGAACTGGGAACCTTGAAGGTTTTCAAGCTGAGAAAAGTCACATAAGAAGTTGCGTAGAACTCTACAAGGGGTGCATAAGTGTTATCCACATTTTTGGTTATCGAGATGATATTACGATTATGTCATGATAATGGAAGATCAAACTCTTCATTAAGAACTTTTTTCTGAAGAAGGTTACACTTGTCATTTTCTCAAAAATCATATTTTGAAAGTAATACACAGTCTGCATATATACTCACCTGCGGAAATCTTCATTTCCGCATTCTGCATTCAGCTTGGCTGCGGACTTTCCGCACTGTGTCAATGGTTAGGGTGCGGACATGTTTCTTACGTGAGAAAATGAATAAGTTCTCGATCCTTCT
>SNQJ01S0144896.1:44467-57990 GCA_010110895.2 Picea sitchensis
ATGAGCAAGTGTGTGTGTCAGAGCTAGGAGCCATCGAAAGGAGATCTACAACATCAAGGCTCAGGTTGTATATTTCTCTTTCAGTTAATATAATACATGAATATGTCCCTTTTCCATAATGATAATGTCATCTTATTACATGATTCCTTGATCACATGTATAGACTAGATATTGAATAGATTAATGCTTTTGCTGTGATTGGTTTGTGTTGTTGTGATTGGACGACATAAGAGCATCGTAGCAGAGAGAGGAACAACAGAGATTAAAGGAGAGCGTTCAAAAGGTATGTCCGTCATCCATCTCTCTTAGTTCGTTCAATAGCTAGATCTAGGGAAAGAGTAGTATTCTGTTACGGTTTGTTCCAGATCCAGGTGGATCTGGGGAGATTGGTCTGTGTCCGCACTCACGAATTTATCCTAAAACAATAAGAAGATCGAGAACAGTCTAAGTCTCAAGAAGAAATTTTGCTAAGTGTGAAAGGAGGTCGAGGACTTGCCAAAGTCCTGAAGACTGTAAAATCATCCATCATCGGGAGGAGATAGGTGGAAGAAGATAGGGAGATCCGTGATTAGGAGCTCCAAGAGGTTTTCTAAGAGGAAACGAAGATATTCACGAAGTCGTGAAGAGTGATTGGACTTGGACCATTGTATTTGGAGAGGACGTGTGGAAGCGATCCACACATTTCATAGGAGTAATACTCCAGGAGATATCCGAGAATATAGATAGACTCCCGAAGGCCGGAGTTTGGAAGAGATCACAACCGCCGATCAGAAGGAGAGATGAGGATTGTTTATCCTCATGCGTTTGAGTTTGCTGATTGGGAGCTCAGAAATGTAAGAGTTGGCTACCGTGGAAAGAGGTGAAGCCTGAAGTCCGAAGCGCTTTGGGTAGTTGAGCTCAGGAAACAACCTGAGGTCACGTGATATAAGGGGCCTAGCACGAAGAGCTAAGTGCCACTACCAACTTTCTTCGAAGGGTTAAGTGGACCCACACATTCGAGGAATAAGGACTTGTGATAGAATTTATTGGGTTCCATCAGGGAGCCAAAGAGTCAATTCGAATCAGGTGTTCAAACGATCCTAGACCAGGAGGTCGCGTAGCCCCGGAGGAGAAGGGGGAGGGGTTCACACCACATAATCCCAATTTCATTTTAACAAGCCCTATTATATAAAATAAATTAAAAAACTTTGTATAACAATGACAAAGGATATGACAAAGTAATGGTTGGTAACTGATATTTTTGGTATTTGATTGCACAGTTAAATTATTTTATTAATTGTTGAGCAGTACTCGTGTATTTGTCTCCTCTCATTATATCATTTTTTTTCACTCATTACACTCCCTCCAGATGTCCCATGAATGCTATTCACCCCCTTCTCACTTGGAAATCATTAAATGATTTCTTATGGATGGATTTGCATGGGTCTTGTGTCAATTCCTAAGACAAAAATTGTTTCATGCAAGAAAAATGTCATGTATGGTCTGTTAATGACTAGTTACTGATGAATTGTTGCATACAAGATGAGTTTCTTCAGCAGGGGAAGACATGGAAGAAATAATAGAGGAAGAGGTAATTGGAACAGAGGGCCTAGAAGGCCTAAATTCTCCATTCATTTTGATACTAACCCCCAGGAATTAAACTAGCTGTTCCAGGTTGGGTTCTTCAACTGGATGGGGAAATGGATAGTACAACCTTGACCAGAGATACCTCCCTTTCAACCACAAAATATCCCTAGTATTCTTGTTCCTCCTCGTGTTTCCATGCAACCAAAAGTCTCTCACCATCGTGGCTGACCCAATTTTTCATTACCTCCTCCACCACCTATAAATCCTAATGTTCAAATTCCCCCTATGCATTCACCTGTTCAACCCTCTCATGCTAGTAAAAGGCTTAAAAATTATGTCCTACATGTGTAAGATATAGGCAAAGTTGTTGCCTCTCCTTCCTCTCCTTCAAATGACTCTTCAAAATCAGTGTCCTCCCATATGCATCTGAAGGATGATTGTTCTCATGTTATTAGTGAGATACAACCTCAAGGTTCAAATCAACCTAAGGCTACTTCAGGGAAGTCAAAGGGGAACATCAGTGATAAAAGAAATATTTCCTCTCAGAGTGGCAAGTATGGATTTTAATTTATGTGTCTTTATGATTGAGTTTTTGAAGACAGTGTTCTGCAGAATGTTTTGGACAACAAGCTATGTTTTTGGGATAATGTGGATATTTACATATTTTTGGATATGATTTGAATTATTTCTGATATTTAAATATTCAAATTTTGAAGGTATTTAAGGGAGTTACAAGGTGGCATGTGTTTAAATGATTATCCAATTGTGTTTTATTTTATAAATTGAAAATTATAAAGAAGGGAGTCACAAGGGGTCCCACCTACCTAGTTATTATTAAATAATTACCCTTAACTATTATTATTATTATTATTTCTCCTAAACTAAATTAGTTAAGTTAAACTAACTTAACTAAAGAAAGTGATTGAACTACTTCAACTTATTTGGAAGGAATAAAAGATAAATGAGAAGAGGAAACAAAGGGAGAATAGAAGGAGAAAGCAATACTAAGGTTTTCTCTTTTGTTTTCATGAGATAGTTTCAGTTTTCATTCATTCTTGAGTTCATTCAAATCCTAATTCTCTTTTTGACAACAGGGTACTATTGTAGACATCAAGATTCAGAACTGAACCAAATCATTCAGATTCTTGTTTTAGAGATGTTGATCTATCTTTGATAGTCTGTGTATACTTGTATGCTTATGGATTAAGTTTATTAGCTGATAAAGGATATTGCACAAAGTCAAATTGGCAGTAGTCTGTGGCAAGCTGATCTAGATTATAAATCTCAGTTTTTACTTCTTTTTCAGAGTCCTTTTGTATGGTTTTCATCAGGGATCTCTAAATTGGACTTTGGTCCATGCCCTCACAATGGTTTTGTAAAGAGAAAAACACTTTTGATTTCTTGGAATGAAACAAAGCACATTGTTATTCTGTCTCATTTGTGTATATCGATGACTTGGTTACCTTTTCTTTTTGATCTCCACATTTAATTTTTGTAATCTGTATATTTTTCATAAACTTATATAAAATTTATATGTTATTTTGTAATATTCTTTTCATAAGAAAAATCAGACTAAACCCTTGTAATTAATACTTGTGGATTGCAGAAATATTTTTGAGACTATAAAAAATAGGGTGGTATTTCCTACTATCTTGTCTTAGCCAGGAAAGATTAAAAAATTCTTGAGTAAGATAATTCATATATTTTCCTCAACAATATGCAAGGATTTTTATATTAAAGGCGCAAGGATCCATATATTATCTTCAAAAACCTATTCAAGGAATCCATAGACAACCATACTTTTTTTGTTTTCTATTTTGTCCATGACCTGTGGGACTAGCCTGTTGATTGAGAAATCGCAACTTAGGGGAATCTAAGATGTCAAAATCACTCGGGGATCACACCCGGCCTCAGCCACACCAACCCTTAACATGGATGGATTTTTTTGTCCCCGCAGGTTTCGAACCGATGACTTTAACATCACAGAGTGTCTTAACAACACACTCCGTCACCGACTGTCCTACACCTCAGGGACCCATAGACAACCATATTAATATCTTCATCCATTTTTTATTTGTTTAACTTCTAACGATATTTACAATATATGAAAGAAAAAATAATAATTTTGCTATTTAAAAACTCATTGTATACAATAAGGGAGATCCCCTTACATGTTTACTCATGAGGTGGTTTATTGTACCTACCTCATATAACCTTTTTTAACTAATGACATTGATTAATATCTCTTTTCAATGTCACTTCAACATATTGTGACTTTATTACATTAAACCAAAATATTGGAGTGTTAACACTCCAACACCCCCCACCTAACATGGAAATTCAAGTTTTAACTATTACCTTATGTTACATAAAAAATTTAAAAAACTTATAAAGATGATTAACACAAAAAACTATTTTATTTTCAGCGTATGATATTTCTATATTTTGGGACTTATGTTGGTGGTCCAACGAAATTCCATCTCCTCCAATTCAAAGGATGAATTCACTGATATCCACCTAAGTAACCATCTTTCCAACTCTTAGTTTTTGAAGTAGGAATCCACCTTAATGACCTTGTTACCATCTCTTCTCACCGATGCAAGAACCACCTAAGAAAAATATATTAAGCGAGATGTAATATAATGAAGCGAGATATAATTTATCTTGATATGTGGAGAAATCAACTCCTGTACACTACTAGAAATCTAAGTTATTGATTAAAAACACGTCTTTTTTAGATGTTGCTTGGAATAAATAATCTTCTTCCTTGCTTGGTTCATTTTCTTCTCAATTCTAGGCCATGTAACTTCTTTTAGTGTTTCTTGTTTTGTTTTTGAGTACAACATTTGCTCGATTTTACAATCCCATGTTCTATGACCTAGTTTTCCACAATAATAACAATTTCTTCCATTTCTTACTCTACTATCTCATTTTCTTTTTCCTTTTCTAAAGAAGATTTTTTCTTCATATTTTTCATCATATGAGTAACATTTTTCCTTGCCATAAGTGTAGTAGACCTTGATATATATAATATATAATATTACCCTTATATTTAGAAATAAACCCTTAAACTTAAAAATATCAAATGCATTCACACCATAAATAACAAAAAAATATAGAGAAGAACCCTTAAGGTAGGGTGACACCATTAATTACTCCTTATAGAAGGAATCACTCTACAATCCATGCTTGCTATAAAAAATACATCCAACATATCCAACACAATGATATACCCAACATTCTTCCTTGCCATAAGTGTAGTAAACCTTGATAGATATTAAAGAGAATATGGCCATTATCTTCATAAATAAATGCTTAAACTTCAAAAATATCAAATGCATTAACACCATACACAACAACAATAATATAAAGAAGAACCCTGTAGGGTAACACCACCAATTACTCCTTATGGAAGGAATCACTCCACAATCCATGCTTGCTACAAAAAATACATTCGACATATTAAATGCAATGATACTCATGTGCATTTATACTTTTCATGAGTATTACTAGGGTTCTATGCCAACTATCCCTTATTATTATATTATTTCATCTTAACTACTCAGTGGACCTATTTATTACCCATCAATGACCAAGTGGGCCTATTTCATAAATATGGCCACATTACATTCATTATCATCATGGGTATATCTCTAGGTACCCATATTGGCCTCCCTAGGTACATTATATTCCATCCCTCTTCACATGTTTCTTCCTTGAAACATGAGATAAATCCATATAATATGACCTACTAAGCAATGCAGTCAAGTACTACCATGCAGAAGCATATATCCATCCTAGTGAAATGTGGACATGTGAGCATCTATCTATCTATCATTTCCTCTTTGATTTTGTTTCTGTTTTGTCCACGGGTTCCATGTCTTCGCTATGCTACTTTGATATTTCCATGCATTTCTTTTAATCATCCATGTGCCTCCATACTAGTTTCCTTTTTGGTTTCATGTAGATCCATAGTAAGTTTGTTGATGCTCATTCCCTTTCCTTGATGAATGTTGTTTCTCTAGGTGGTTTTAGTTTTGATACACAACAAACTTAGCTATTGATTCTTTTGTATTTGACTCTTCAATATGTGGTTCCTTTGAGTCATTCAACTCCTTATCTTCTTCTTCCTTTTTAAGCTTTTCATAGGGATTTGTTTTCATGTGCTTATGTATCTTCTTCTTATTATTCAACCTAAAACTCTTTATTTGATGTGTCTGTAGGTACTGTAATTAATTTCTCATCAATCACTTCTTCATGTTCTCCCTTGGGCCTTTCTTAATTAGTAATACACTACAATGTAATTTTCTTTTTCTTGTACTACATTGTCAAAAATGTATCTTGTACATTGATATTAACTTTTCCAACTGAGTCCATCGAAGGATATCCCAAAAAAATCCACAACATCCATATCTATAACATGAAAATATGAATGAAACACATATTTATCTATGGTAATATTTAAATTTGTAAAAAATTAAACATTTTCACCCTCTACCTTTGTTCTTTGAATATTCTTTCCCAGAACTTGCAGTCTTTTGGCCAAATTAACATTGATAAAATTATGCTTGCTACTAGTGTTTATAGAAATAATACCATTTTTCTATTGAATATATCCATTAACTTATAATAGGATTTTTTTTCATGAAAATAAACCTTTGTTTCTCTCTTTATCCTTCTTACCAACATGCGACCATCTGTCTCAATTTTTTTTTTCATATTCTTTATCTGAAAGTACCTTCATCTTGTCATGGTTAAACAACTTCCACTGTATGGAAACATTGTTTGTTAAATAAATTGGGAGCCAAATTTTTGAAAGAATTGTCCAAGGACTTTGTCTCTTTTATAAATTCTTCAATAGACCATCATCTTTCCTTATAAAATACATTTTTCTTTTGAAAACCCAAAAATAGAACTAGGGTTTTTAGAAAGCCACTTAATTTTCAATATAGCTCTTTTATGTAGGTAGGGTTTGAGGTAGTTAATGTGAAAAGATCATAAATTTTACGATACTTCCTTGATTAGCTATTATGACCACAATTAGGAAATTACACAACCGCTCTGCAACTACTAGCATTAGTTTGAATGAAATCTGCACACTCTATCAAAAGATATCCAATCTGCAAATTGTGTGGCCGTGACTGGAAAAATCCTAAAACCACCGATTTTAAATTAGTGATAACTCCACTTCCTAGAGTTTGATTTGGATATTGTTTTTGAACTTGGGTATTTTTTCGAGAGGAATTCATATATACGACTATTTTCTTCAAATTTTGTACATAAAGTTTTAGAAAATTGATCTGAATGCTATCATTTTTTTATTCTTTTGAAAAATATGCAAAATGAAATACAATTTCTTCCACTTTGTGCCCAAGAAGGAACTTTGATACCACTTGTAATAAAATTTGATAGATATAAGAGAGAATATATCCCCAATATTCATAAATAAACCCTTAAACTCCAAAAATATCAAATGCATTCATACTATAAATAACACAAGAATATAGGGAAGAACCCTTATGGTAGGACAACACCATCAATTACTCATAATGGAAGGAATCAATCCACAAGCCATGCTTTCTACAAGTAATACATCCATCATATCCAATACAATGATACTCATGTGTATTTATTCTTCTCATGAGTATTCCTAGGGGTCTATGCCAACTACCCCTTATTATTATATTATTTTCTCTTAATTACCTAGTGGAATTATTTATTAACCATCAACTACGTCAACTACCAAGTGGATATATTTCATGATTATAGTCACATTATATTCATTATACCTTTGGGTACTTCACCAATTACCTCATATTATCCTCCCCAGATACATTACAATAAGGGTTGAAATCATTGTCTCTAAAATTTATGATGAAATATTATCATGTAAATATAATGTCACTGTATTTGGAAGTGAAATGTTTAATAAAATAACCTTGGCATCATCTTCTTATACTTTGACACTTTCTTCTCTCTATGGATGTATTAATGCCTAAATACCATCAATGTGATGGGACATAGCCTCACCTTTATCCATTTTTAATGCAAACAATTCTTTCATTAACAAAGATTTTGCAGTATGTGATTTTGTCCCAAACAATGTAATCAACTGTGTTGGACCTGGTGTTGGCATTGATGTAAAAAGGGGAAAACATGGCCAATATGGTCACCATTATCAATGGCTAATACGGTATTGTCATTGAGACAAAATGTTGGATATGGGGTGTCTTTGATGTCAAAAGAGGTCAATATTGTGGTTATCATCATCAAAATTGTGCATATGACTTTGTCATGCACTGTCTAAACCTTCAAACTGAAATTGAAGATTCCAGATTGTAGAGATTATGAACCAGTTAAAGAATACTGAAGGGGATACTCAAGGGTTATGAGATAATTATATGCAAGGAAAGATAGTAAGCCAAAGACTCCATATTCAGGATGTAAATTCATATTTGGAGGAAGAAGACATTGTCTTGAAAGACAATGAGGAGAAAGATGCAATACAAAATAAGAAGAAAACTTTAGATAAGAATTTTATAACTCTTGTGCAATAAGAGGATTGTTGTGAGTGTGATTGAATGTGTAAGATTTAGGCTAGAAGGCCAATTATGTCCAACATGCCAAGCAGAGGCTAAGACATGCCAATCAAGCTAGAAACATGTATTATAAAAAAAATCATGTACATAATGCGTGATTGAGGAATACAGAAGGAACACTCTATTTGAGTACTAATTAATTTGATTGTGTAAAGAAAACCCTACTCTGTGTGTGATAATGTATATGACTGAATGAATGAAATTTCTATAACAATATTGTAGAAATTTAATGACAAAAATCAACAAGCTAATATTCTTTCATACACTTAGGAACCTAGAGATAACTGTCTTTCATGAACTTTGAAATGTCTAAAACCCACATTCAGAAATTACCATAAGCAGAAATACATATTGTTAAGTAATTATGAAGCGGAATAAACACAATGAAGAACATTCATACAACTATGAATAACTCAAAAATTTAGGCAAAGCCAGGGAAAAACCCCAATGTGGGGAAAACCAATGAGAGAGAGAGAGAGAGAGAGAGAGAGAGAGAGATATTATTATTCATCTTCAGGAAAGTACATATCAACAACAATTACACAATTTCCAGCCAAGAGAAAAATAACTCACAACACCAAAAGCTGTCCCAAAATATGCATTGATTTTTGTGCCTAGAAAATCCGTACAACTGTATGGATTTGCCTTTTCCAGCACCTCAAAATTTGTGCCAAAATATCTACTATACAAAAATCAACAAGACTTCCCCCTTCACCAACAAAAAATATTGAAATGGCTACCTTGAAATTCATGCAGAAAGCTGCCTCAATTTGCATTCCCTCCCATCCTATTGTACAGACTGTACAAACTATATGGATTTGTACAATATGACCTCTCTAACAACATAAAATTTCATAAATCACAAAACAAAAATCTCTCTTGGGGTTTGTGCCCAATCTCTCTTGGGAAATGTTCCCTCTTTGCTGCCCTCTTTCCTCTCTCAATCTTACTCAGAAATCTCTCTCGATATCCTCCTCTTGTGTCTTGCACACTACCCAATGCATTCTGTTATAGAATCTGAAGATGACCTTTTACCTCCCAAGTGTCTTTTCACCTTCCCCCAACCCTAAATTTAAAGGCCAAGATCCAATATTGCCTTTACAAGATCAAGGACCATGATTAATTCCCTCCAAAATAAATCACTTAAAATATTAAAGTACATTTCACTTTATTACATAAGTGCACTTTATGAAATAAAGTCACTTTAATATTAGAAGGCACACTTCATTAAAATGTCACTTTAATAAAAGAACCACTTTATCACAACTTTATAAAAACCCATTATAAAGTCAAGTGTCTAGTAGTGTCAACATAAGGTTACATTTGCATACAAGACAAAACATGTAGAGTACCTCTCGAGCTAAAAATATAACAAATATGGGATAATAGTGATGTTATGATGGAGAGTGCATTTGTGTCTCTCTATACTAATAGTGGCAAATTTACCAAGCTATGATCTTACTAAAGGTGAAAATTCCTGAATTGTATGAATATCTACAATTGAATTGGTACACTGGAGAAGAATTGCATATTTGTGTGTAGGCATAGAGGTTAAACCAAAATAGAAGAAGGGTATTAGATTGAAATGAAATGGGGTTTTGATTGGAGGATCATTGATCACTCCTAGGATCAATGATCCACAATTGTTGCAGAATAAGATGCAATGAAGGCATTGAATTGTCACAGTTCAATTGACCATAGAGTTGTGCTACATGAAATTTCATATATAGGAGAAGGAAGAATCAACAATCGTGGTTGATTCACATGGTGAAATAGCATGAGATTTAGTTCCCAAGTGAAATGCGAAAAAGGTAAAAACCACTTGTTTGGTAGAACCACGTGTCATAACCATATCACTTCACGTTCTCACTTGTGGTTTCTAAAACCACTTTAGCCTATTGCAAAAGGGTATCCCTTGGACATAACTGAGGTCACATGGAAAAGAGGTAAGCCCTCGGTTTCATTCTATTTATAAACACCTTCGAGGGTAATGACTTAGGTTTGAGTCTTTGATTACATGAATTCTTGGAGCAAAGTTGGAATAATATGAGTATAAGGTTGGGATTAGAAATTCATCTCCTTTCATTGGTTTTTTTTTGGAACAAGAATGAATATAACAACCTGCAATATGACAAAGACTGAGGCTATTCATCCATTAGAGGCCATCATGAACTATATAGAACTTATCATGTGTTATTTAACATGGTGTCCATTTTAGAAGCCAAGAAGTTCATGTTGTGTGGAGAGTATGAATTAGATTCGAGTCTTGTGGTGACATTATGTCCATTGTGGACACATAAATTGATAGTTTTCAGGACAAAATAGGTAAAATTGCAGAAATATAATATTAGTGAAGGCTTAGAGTTGGTAGGAGCTCCATAAAACCTAGAGAAACATAATATTCCAAATTTTATTAGAGAGTAGATTGGATCCTTGGAGTTGTAGGATTGAAATAAAAGAATTGATCCATATATTTGATTGATTCATAAGAACCAAACTAGTTAAGACATAGGTGTAGCCTTGAAGGATTGAGGACAATTTAATTTGAAGACTTATAGAGCAGGGTTTAAAGTTTGTAAAGGGATATGTACAAACCCGATAATTTTTCTATAAAAATATATGTAATATCCCCGACCACCCATGCCATGCCATGCTACTCCCAAAAACACTTTCATTCTTTGCTCAACATACTGTAACATACCCAACAACCAATTGAGCCATGCCACATAAATTTTTCGATCTGCATGCAATTAAAACATATACACACATAAATCTTGTGGAAATTTATATATAAAACGTAAACAGACAAATACATTCTGTAAATGAATAGATTCATACTGAAATAAAAATAAACATATACATGCAACATATACATGAAATACCCATAAATATAAATATAGTTATAACAACACATAGGATAAACCCATAAAAATAAACACGTAAATAATAATGCAACATGTAATTTATCACACAATTGACACTTATCTTGCTAAGAATATCACCAACTGCGTGCAGACCTTCCACGAACCTCCCAGCCTTAGAACACACTGCTCATAAATCTCAGCAGTGGGTCACCCCCGAGCTGGGACTAAACTCCATCCAGGTAGAGGGATTCCTAGCCAGGCTAATGGATCATAGACAACAAGAAAGAATCAGTCACAGGTGACAACTCAAACTAACAAACTATAATACCTCATTCCCCACATGCTTGTCCAACCCCAAGAAGTGTGCCCCTTCTCTGCTCAATAGTCCTTTGGCTGCCCCACTTCCTTTCCAGGCTTCAACAACAGGCCAGAAAGGAAGTCTCAGAGCCCTGTAGCTACAGTTTAGCACCTTCGAAAATCAACTCCCAACAATTCTCTCCCCCAGAGAGAAATTTCTCACAGGCCTAACAACCCGCTTCTTCAGTGCAGCTCCCAAGCTAACGAGGTACACAAACATGTATGCATACAGATACAGGTTCAGGTACAATGACAGGAAGGTACATAGGATATCTCCATGAGTGTGTGAATGATGATGGAATGATTGACTGAATGATTGAATGATGGAAAAATGAACTAAGTCCAAACTATATGTATGCATGTTCCCAACTTGACACTTGTCATGTTGGGAGCTACTTTGGCCCACTTTTCCCCATACTTAGAACTTAGGATAAAATAATTATCCATACTTTATACTTAAGAAATATTAATATAATATTCATTTTTTCCTTAAGCTCCCTAGCTTATCCCTTTTCCTTAAATTTTAGCCCCCACTTTCCCTAACTAGTGGATTTTAGTCCCCATACTCTTTTATTGTGGTTGATCTGCGTGCAATGATGTATTTTATATTAATGATGAGACATATAAAAAATAGTCTCATTGGCCTTTAACATATAGGATCTCCGGCCTAATCATCACAAAACTGGCTCACCAACCTATAAAACAAAACATATACACAAAGGCTCCCTGGCCTCAAAATCATGCACACTTAAGTTGTTGCACATGGTATCCTGGAATGTGCACACTTCATCATTTTACTACACAGTACATGTGCACACTATGCCATGAAAAGTGCATACAAAATGATATCAAACAAATCACCAGCTTAAGTAAATTTGCATTTACATTTACAATTGGGTTCAGACTAGGGATATTACAATATCCTCCCCTTATTTATGTACTGTCCTCAGTGCATTATGTAGACATATACAACAAAAATTTCAAAAATCCACAAAACGATGTGGGTATTCTTCCTGCATTGCATCCTCATGCTCCCAAGTAGAATCCTCAAGACTGTACCAAGTCCATTGGACCTTTACAAGCCCTATGGATCGATTACAAAGATGTTTGATTTTCTGGTCCAAAATACGTACCAGATGCACTTGGAAAGCGCCTTCTTGCTCCACCTGAATCACATTCCAATCGATAACATGATTAACATCAAGTATATATTTCTTGAGCAATGATACATGGAATACATTATGAACAGACACAGAGGAAAACAATGCAATCGTATAAGTTACTGAACCAATCCTCTCTAGTATTTCAAATGGCCCACAATAGCGAGCTGACAACTTTGAACAATTTCCCAACTTCAGGGAACTTCTCTTGGATTTCACTTTCAAGAATAAATGGTCCCCAACTTTAAATTCCCTGTGATTTTTTCTCTTATCGACATATATTTTCTTCATATCTTGGGAAGGCTTTAAATTTTGTTTTGTTTTCAACATTTTCTCCTCCATTTCCCTGAGTAAATATGGCCCAACCACTGCTCTAGCTGTTGGTTATCCTAGCTGACCGGTGTGTTGCACTTTCTGCCATAAATTGCCTCACATGGCTCATCTTTAGGGATGTTTGGTACCCATTTTTATAATCAAACTCTACTAAGTGTAGGTAATCTTCCCATTTTGATGGTTTATCCGTCACATATATCCTCAACATATTCTCAATCACTTGATTCACCCTCTCTGTTTGTCCATCTGATTCTGGATGATAAGTTGTACTAAAATTCAAATTTGTTCCAAATCCATTAAATAATCCTTTCCAAAAATTTGAGTTAAATTTTGGATCTCTGTTAGACACAATTCTCTTGGGTATGCCATGTAATCGAGCAATTTCTCTCATATAAACATCAACAATGTTGGCTTCCTTGTGAGTGAGATTAACTGGAATAAAATGGGCAACTTTAGTAAGCTTATCCACCACTACCATGATAGAATCACGTTGCTTGTTTGTTCTAGGTAGTTTGGTGATGAAATCCATGGTTACAACTTCCCATTTCCACTCAGGAATGGGTAGTGGATGTAGCAAACAAGCTGAGTGTCTATGCCCAACCTTTACTTTTTGACATTCCAAACATTTGGCAATAAAATCAACA